>CM066031.1:435902194-435974989 GCA_033557465.1 Ichthyophis bannanicus | reverse complement strand
ATGGAACGGATGGAAGGCATGGGGGCGGACATGGAGTGGAGCGGAGGCGGGGGGGTGATATGGATGGATGGAGGGAGGGGGGCTGACATGGAGGGGAGTTAGGCTGAATGGACAAAGGGGAGAGACATGGGGAAACCCCATACTGGAAGGATGGGATAAATGCTGGACAGAGGCGGAGAGACAGTGCGGGTTAGGATTTTATAATGGGCTGATGGGAGGTGCTAAAACTGGTATATGGGGCAGATGGGGGGGGCTACGAATTGGTTAATGGGTTGATTAGGGAAGGATAGGATGGGAATGGACTTATCAAGGGGGGGTAGGACTGGTAATGGGAATGATGGGGGTTTTAGCATTGGAAATGAGCCTGATCAGTGAGGTTAGGACTGGAACTGGGCTGATTAGGGGAGCCTCGCACTGGTAAATGGGGTTGAGGGGGGGGGACTGAGCAATGGAAATGAGCTGATGGGGGGTAGGGACTGGTATTGGGCTGATTAGGGGGGGGGGGTGGGGGTAGGACTGGTAATGGGGTTGAGGGGGATTAGCACATAGAAGTGAGCTGATTAGGGGGGGCTTTGACTGGGGAATGGGCGATTGTGGGGAGGGGAGGGATAGAGCTGCTGAACCCTGGAAGGAAAAAACTGGGGGCTAAGGCTACAAGTGGATGATACAAGGGGGATGGGAGCATGAGACACTGAAAGGGAGAGTGGGATTATGAGAGGGGCCTGCCATGGTATTTGTACTAGAAGGGATGATCAGGGGCGGAAGGAGGCGGGGACTGGAAGGGACGGACACCAGTGGAAATAATGGGAATGCAAGTTGACAATGTAAGGAACGGGGAGTGAGGACTGGAAAGGGGCTGAAATTTGTGAGGGATACTGGGACTGGAAATAGGCTGATGGAACGGAGTTGCCCCCAGGAAAACAAAAGAGATAAGAAACTGGCAGATGGACCATAGACCACCAGAAAGAGAGCTAAGAGAAGAAACGCGACAACGCAGAAGCCTCAGATCCGGGACCAGCATGATCAGAGAATAAATTGGTCAGGACAAACAAAAGGTAGAAAACATAATTGTATTTCATATTAGTGATTTGACTACAAAATCATCATAATTTTGAAATCAAATAGTGTTACCTGTTGTTTTGATTATTTAAATAAGTATTTTATATAATAAAAACATTTGTTTATATTGCAAAGGCCTCATTAATATATTAATTAATTCAACAACATGATTGACCCCCCCCCAGGACAATGCGTGTAACGGTTTATAAAGGGAAAATGGGAGAGACGCATTTGATTTCTATCATTGGGTGGTCACCACAAGTTGACCAACGGTAAAAAGGGAGGGCACCGGTACAAAAAAGGTCTGAGAACCCAACCTGCTCTAAATGGAAAACCCCAATTTCCTCTCATCATCTCATAGCAAGTAAGGGATCTTATGAGAAGGTCCTTCTTTTAACTAAGGCCTCCCATTAAGCCACCACCGGTAAGCATGGGTGGTACCCTACCCCGTAACAATTAATGGCCATCTTCACCCCCTCCGGTTCCTGTGGAGAACCCCCGTCCTCATGAAGGCCGCTCTGTTTTGATTTGTCCTATGGTAGGTCTTCTCACCCATACCTTTTTGAAAATTTCCTTTCCTGGAAGCGTATCATCTTTTCTTATTGTCAAATCAACAATTCAAGCACAGCGCATCAAGCTCGAATTGAAACAGCCATTGGTGGCTGGCATCCTCCTTATACACAGGTTCCATCATGATAAAGGTAGTCTTAGGACGCATCCACCACTTCTATGCCAAAGGTGTGGTGTCACCTTTCATTTAAAATAACGCGGTTTTTGACTACTTGCCTGTGTTTTTCCCAAGGAATCATGACTTCAAATGCAGAAAAAGGAATCTTCCATTACTTTTGGATTGTTTAAAAAGGGCTCTCGGCCTTTTCTTTTACTTGCAAGAGGACACCAGAACAACATAGAAAGTCCCTCCCAACTTTTTGGTGCTTTGATCCTAGTCATTTGGGACTTCCAGGTCTCCAAAAGAACACATGTCCAACTGGATTGCAACACAGTGTATATCTTTTGCAGGTTGAGAGGGTAAAAAACCTTCCTCTGGAAGGCCATGTCACAGCTCAACAATGTGTGAGAGCTCATGGCAGCCTCTATGGCTCATATTCATTCTGAGGTCTATCGACGACATGCTGCCGCAGCAGCTACTTGGCGCTTCATGCAGGTTCATACCTTCACTGCCCATTACTGCTTAGACAGTGGGGACTTCCCGACGGAGTCATAGCCTTCGTTTTGGTCAGGACTGTTTCGTCTTCAACACCATGTTCAATACTTAATCAACTAATACCGACCAAAATCCATAGGGGTTAAGGATGCCAGAGAATCCATGGGGGTAGGTGTGAACTGGAAGGGGGCCTGGAGCGGTCCTTTCACACAGGGCCACACAACTTATGGCGGGTCTCTCATGGCATATATTGGCATCTAACAAGCCTACAGAGTCCTTCCTCATATTGAAGACTAAATTATTGTCCCTTGTTCCGGTGGGAGATAGCATAGTTAAACACCTGTAACAGCCGTGATCTCCTGGGGAAACAGCATGAATTAGTCTAATAACCCACACCACCTACCTCACTAGGAGTTGTATCTTCTCTCCTCGTGTGCTTCTCTCTTTCCCTCTCTCTTTTGTACTCAGCTTTAATCACTCAAACTGGAGAGGGACAGTTGGGAAAGGTGGGAAGGCAGCACGCAGGTGCTGTGTGCGCTCCCAAAAGCCTTCCTATGGAATGCTGCGGGAGCGTTCCCGCGCAGGCTCCGTCGGTAACGACGATACCCATATGTGAAGACTAAATTCCTGCTGTTCCGGACGGAGATCACATGTTACAGGTGAGTAACTATGCTGTCTCTGTATTAGTATATCATATATCTATGAAGGTTAAAGCGTGTCCTAAATTTTTGGCTTGTTACCCCAATGTAGCACCCCTCTTCACATATTTTTGCACTGGATCATATATACTACATCATAAAGGAGCCTGAATTGTAAGCCTTTTGCCTTCTTGGTGTGGAACATGCACAGTCTATTACAGCTGTGCTCCTGGCCTCTGGCTAGGGTTTGAGATTTTAACCGCTTGCTTGTAAGGTCTCTCCTGCCTCTATTTTTTTTCGTTATCATTGTTAGAGTTCCTTACTTTTCAGTATCATTGTGATCTTTTTCTGCTCTCCCTCTCTCTTTTCAGCTGTGTCTTTCTGTCTCCTCATAATCAATTGTAACTTCCCTGCTTTCTCTCTATTTCTCGTCGCTGCTTTTGGAGATCAGGTATTAACTTCAATTGCCTTATCCACTCTACACTCTGCTCTCTGCAGCTTTCTCTGAGTTTAAATCCCCCCTTCCCTGTCTGTCTCCTATTACTGTATGCTGAAAATGTAACCCCTCCCCCCTATTGAAGCATTGTTAACTCTCTTCCTCACTTATGCTCAGCCAATTGCCTTCTTGCTGTGGAATGTGCAAGTCTATTACAGACTGTGCTCCTGGCCTCTGGCTAGGGTCTGACTTTTTAATCATTTGCTTGTAATGACTGTCTGCCTATATATATTATTTATTTATTTATCTTTACCCTTGTTAAGAGTGCCGTTACTTTTCAGTATTTTTGTTTGTGATTGTGTTCAGCTTTCCCTCTCTGTTTTTCAGCTGTGTCTCTCTTGTTCTCCTCTTCCTTATTATTTCACCCTCCCTCCCCACAGCCCACCCACCTCCTGGCTTTATAGTCTCTTATAGCCACCCTGTACTCATTACCCTGATCACTCACAGGTGCACCTTATCCCTTGCAATTTCTACCACCTATCCTTTTATTTCTTCTGACTTATCTGTTACTCTCCATCTTTCTCTTTATAGCTCCTCAACACTTTCTCTTCCTATTGCTCATACTCCCTAATTGTCTCCCCTCCTACCAACACCTTCAAGCCCTTCCCCCTTATCTCCCCGTTACCATCCTCACTTCCCCCATCATCTTGTCATCTACCCTATCATCAGCTGTTGAGCTTCACCACTTTTTCCCTCTCATTCAGCCATCTCTCTCTCTCTGAAACCACCTCATCTTTGTTACCGCCATGCTATTTCCTCTCTGCCCAGCACTCTTCTACTCCTCCGTCTCTCTTCTGAAGACTTTTGTCACACTTCCAAAACAGATTCTCACTCTACAGCTCAACTCATATTCATATCCCTCTCCTCTCTCCCTTTCTCATGTGCCGTGTGGAACGCACCACTCCATCTCAAATAAACTTGCTTTTACTCACAATTTCTTTATCTGTAATGCTCTCCATCTTCTTGCTCTAACTGAGACCTGGCTCCTCCCAGAGGACTCAGCTTCAGTCGCTGCTCTCTGTCATGGCAGCTATCAGTTCTCCCATACGCCTCATCTCTCTGGCCGTGGCATGGTGTAGGGCTTCTACTCTCTCCTTCCTATCAATTTTAACCCTCCTTCTGCCTCAGTCTCATTTCTTTCCCTCCTTTGAAGTCCACTCCATCCGGCTTTTTACTCCACTTTCTCTCCAATTAGCTGTTATTTATCAACCCTCTGACACGTCCACCTCTACCTTTCTCTCTGACTTTGACTCATGACTTTCCTTCTTTTTGGATTCATCTTCCCCCGCCCTTATTCTTGGGGATTTTAACATTCATATTGATAACCCCTCTGACTTTTATGCTTTAAAGCTCCTCTCCCTTACCTCATCATTCAACCACCAGCTTTGCTCTACCGCCCCTACTCACCGTCAAGGCAACTGCCTTGACCTTGTATTCTTCTTTAATTGCTTACCATCAGACTTCCATACCTCACTTCTTCCTTATCGGACCATCACCTGCTAAGCTTCACTCTTATCACTCACTGCATCAACCTCACTCTGTCTCCTCCAACCTCTTTAGGAATCTTCATGGTATTGACCCGTTGGCTCTCTTCTCCACTGTCTTGTCACCTCTTTCCTCCGCTATATCATCTGAGTCTGTTGATGAAGCAGTAGCTTCATATAACACTGCACTCTCCTCTGCTTTGGATGCTCTTGCTCCTCCCATGCTACATCCTGTGAAGCATACTGTACTGTATCTCAAACCTGGCTGTCTTCCACTAGCCACTATTTTCATTCCTGCGCCCACTCAGCTGAGCGTGCTTGGCTCAAATCCTGCACCCTTGTTGGCTTTCTACACTTCAAACTCATGCTTGTCTCTTTCCAGTCAGCCATAGCACTTGCCAAACAAGACTATTATGTCCATCTGACTAACTCTGTTGCCTCTGACCCTCGGCATCTCTTGACAACTCTCAACTCTCTTCTCAAGGTGCTTCTGCCTCTGACCCCTCCCTCCTTTTCTGCCCACACCCTGGATGACTACTTTCATGACAAAATCCACAAGATCACACAAGGTCAGCTACTTCCCCTCCTCCCCCTCTTCACTCCCAACTTTCCTCCCCTACCTCTGCTACCCTTTCTTCCTTTTCTGTGATCTCTGAGAAGGAAACCACTCACCTTTTTTTCTCATCCAAACTCACTTCCTGCTCCTCTGATCCTATTCTCACCCATCTCCTTAGCTCCACTCCTCCACTGTAGTCCCTTCCATCTCTCATATTCTCAACCTATTGCTCTCCACTGCAACTTCCCCTACAGCCTTCAAGAATGCTATGATCACTCCTCTCCTCAAGAAACTCTTATTAAACCCTACTTGTCCTTCTCACTGTCGACTTATCTCCCCCTCCCCTTCATTTCTAAACTATTTGAATGTGTGGTTCACCACCGTTGCCTCAACTTTCTCTCCTCTCAAGCCCTTCTGGATCCTCTACAATCTGTCTTTTGTCCTTTACATTCTACTAAAATGGCTCTTGCCAAAGTCTCTGGTGACCTGTTCCTGGCAAAATCTAAGGGCCTATACTGAATCCTCATCCTTCCTGACCTTTCTGCTTTTTTTGACACTGTTGACCACATCCTTCTCCTTGATACCTTGTCCTCGCTTGGTTTTAAGGACTCTGTGCTATCCTGGTTCTCTTTATATCTCTCCCAGAATTCTTTCAGTGTTTGTTCTAGTGGATCCTCCTCTACTGCCATCCCACTTTCTGTTGGTGTATCCCAAGAATCTGTCTTGGGTCCACTCCTTTTCTCTTTCTATACCCACTCATTTCTTCCCATGGCTTTCAGTACCATCTCTACGCTGATGACTCTCTACACCTGAAATCTCTCCGGCAATCCAGGCCAGAATCTCTGCCTGCCTTTCTGAAATTGCTGCTTGGATGTTTCACTGCTGCTTGAAATTGAACGTGGCCAAAACTGAGCTATTTATTTTTCCCCCTAAACCCTCTTCTCCCCTTCTTCCTTTCTCAATCTCTGTAGATAACTCTCTACTCCTCCCTGTCTCCTCAGCTCGCAACCTTGGGGTTGTCTTTGACTCCTCTCTCTCCTTCTCTACACACATCCAACTGATAGCTAAAACCTGTCATTTCTGTCTATACAACATCAAGAAAATTTGCCCATTCCTTTCTGAACACACTATTAAGACACTTATCCACTGCTTAATCACCTCCCATCTAAACTATTGTAACCTACTTCTTGCTGGTCTCCCTCTGAATCATCTCTCTCCCCTTCAATCTGTTCAACACTCTGTTGCATGGCTAATCTTCTGCAAGCCTCATCATATTCATATTACCCCTTTTCTCAAGTCACTTCATTGGCTACCTATCCATTTCTGCTGATCTATAAGTGCATTCACTCTGCAGTTCCTCACTACCTTTCCTCTCTTATCTCTCCTTACACCCCCTCCTCAGGAACTCCGCTCTTCTGGCAAATCACTTCTATCTGTGCCCTTCTCTTCTATTGCTAATCCAGACTTCGCTCCTTTCACCTTGCTGCTCCTTATGCCTGGAACAAACTACCTGAGTCTGTACGTCAGGCACCTTCTCTGAGCCTTTTCAAATCCAGGCTGAAAACTCACCTCTTCGCTGCTGCTTGTGAATCTTGACCCGCCTGATCTCCTTCGTGTTTCCTTACCATTTCCTCTAGATTTATCGCATGTCTACAGCTACTGTATTGTCTGTCTTCACTAGATTGTAAGCTCTGAGGTGAAGGGACCATCTTTTATGTGTCTGTGCAGCGCTGCATACGCCTTGTAGCGTTATGCAAATGTCAGGTAGTAGTAGTAGTAATACTTTTATTTTGAATGTCTTTCCCATGTGGATAGTTATAGAGTCCTGTGATATGTGTTGGCATATCTTGCACTATGCATCTTTGCAGGGTTTTATACCATTTTCTTCCATTTGGGATTCTGTTGGGGTTTACTTGTTACAAGTTTTGGTTTCAGGTTGGGTGATTGGTGTAATGTTAGAATCAGAGAGGTGAGAAAGATTTAGTAAGTTATCCTACAGAAATAGGGGGTTGGAGAGCTTTCATAATTTTTCTCCCTCCCTTTCTCCTTTCTTTATTTCTGTGGATAACATTCTACTCCTCCCTGTTACCTCAGCTCGCAATCTTGGGGTCATCTTTGACTCCTCTCTCTCCTTCCCACACACATCCAACAGATAGAAATAGGTTTTACCTTTCTCTATAACAGCAAAATTTGCCCCTTCCTTTCTGAACACACTACTAGGATACTTGTCCACTCTTCAGTCACCTCTTGTCTAGACTATTGAAATCTCCTCCTTGCCTCCTCCTCTTTGATTCATCTCTCTCCCCTTCAATCTGTTCAAAATTCAGCTGTTGTTGTTGTTAAGTGCCGTCGAGTCGGTGACGACTCATGGCGACCCTCTGGATAGCTATCCTAAATTGTGTTCGGTCTTCAGTCAGGCAGCTCATTGTTAACAGACTGGTACCCATAGCTGCTGTTATTGTATTGATCCATCTCATTGCTGGCCTTCCTCTTTTGCGTTGACCTTCTATCTTGCCAAGCATGATGTCTTTTTCTAATGATCTCTCTCTTCACATGATGTGTCCAAAGTATGAAAGTCGAAGTCTTGTCATCTGAGCTTCTAAAGAAAGCTTAGGTTTGATCTCCTCTAGTACTGACTGGCTTGTTCTTTGGGCAGTCCATGGTATACACAGTATTCACCGCCAGCACCATAATTCGAAGGCATCAATTTTCTTCCTGTCTATCTTTTTCACTGTCCAGCTTTTGCATCCATATGAGTCGAATCTTTGTATGGAGAGAGACATCTCTGCCCTTGAGAATCTTGTCTAGGCCTTTCATAGCCATTCTGCCAAGAGCAATGTGTTGTTAGATTTCTTGACTGCTTCTTGCTTCTTTATTGATAGTTGATCCAAGTAGGTGAAAGTTGTCCATGATTCAATTTCTTCTCCTTCAACGATGAACTTGGTTAATTTTCTGCCAGTCTCATTATGCTCATATAACCCTTCTCAATCACTTCATTGGCTCCCTGTCTGTTTCCATATCCAGCTTAAATGTCTCCTACCAACATATAAGTGTATTCACTCTGCTGCTCCCCACTACCCTTTCCTCTCTTATCTCTCCCTACACCCTTCTTTGGGAATCTGCTCTTCTGGCAGATCACTTCTATCTGTGCCCTTCTCTTCAACTGCCAACTCCAGATTGATCTTTCCACCTTGCTGCTCCTTATACTTAGAACAAACTACCTGAGATGGTACGTCAGGCTTCATCTCTGGCTCTTTTCAAATCCTGGCTAAAAACTCACCACGTTGAGGCTGCTTTTGGATCCTGATCCACATAGTCTTCTGCTCACCACCTATGTTTCCTTACCATTCCCCTAAACATATCCTAGTCCCCAGTTGTTGTGTTGTCTGTCTTGACTAGTTTATAGGCTCTGATGGGCAGGGATCGTCTCTTACATGTCTCTGTACAGCACTGTACAGCACTGTACACCTTGTAGTGACCTACAAATGATCAGTAGTAGCAGTAGTAGTTCCTTAGGTTTTCTAGTTCTGGGTTATAAGTTACCACAAGTACTACATGCTCCATATTTTTTCTTTCCTTTTATTTCAGTATGTCCTCCTTGGTTGTTTTTAGCGAGGATAAAGTTTTCTTGGAGATGATTCTGTTAAGGCATTAAGAGCTTTATTCCTGTCTTGGGAGTAAGAGCAAATGCAGCATTATCTTGCAGCTGTGAATAATGGATTTTTTTTATACGTGGAAGATGAAAGCTGGAGTTGTGAAGGAAGCTGCATTTCCATTGCAGATGGAGACTGGAGTGTCTCAAGATGATGCCAGACTCCAGTGAACCCACGCAGGCTTTATTGCATTTGTCCTCTGTTTTACGAGTAGTAGTCAAGTAGCTTAATTTGTAATATCTCCAGGAACAAGCAGGAATGTAGTCTTCACATATAGGTATCGTTGGTACCGATGGAGCCTGCGCGGGAACGCTCCCCAGCGTCCAATAGGAAAGCTTTTGGGAGCATCCCACAGCGCCTGCGTGCTGCCTTCCCGCCTTTCCAACTGTCCCTCTCCAGTTCTTCATTTTCCTCGGAGCCGACAGCTCACATATCTTTTGTGGTCGCGTCTGCCTTCCTTCGACGCCATACCGGTACCACCGTTTTTTTCTTCTTGCTTTTAAAAAAAAAACAAAAAACAACATTATAGTTTTCTGAGGTGTTTTACTTTAGAAACTTTTTTTCTTGGTGCTAGGCGCCATTTTGGGCACTAGGCCCAATTTTTTCCTTAAAAATGGAAAAACCTTCTTCAGGTTTTAAGAAATGTTCTAAATGTGATGGTACTATTTCCGTCACCGACACCCATGATTGGTGTCTCAAATGTTTAGGTCCTGGCCACTCTATTTCAGAGTGACACTCCTGTGGAATGATGTCAAAAAGGGGCCGGCAGAATCGAGCTGCTAAATTTAGCACCCTTTTTCCCTCAGACGTGGCATCTGTTGCATCAACGTCCTCCAGGGCCTCATCTTCCTCCCATGGATCTCAGATAACTAAACATAAATCTAGCCAATCCTCAAAGGGTAGATCTCCTTCCAAGTATCGAGATGCCCCTGGTGTTGCCCTTGAGGAATTTTCACTGGCAAAACTGCCCCGGCGGGAGGCTTCGGCTTCCAAAGCACTAGCGGGGCTCCAGGATGTTCTTGAGGCCTCAACCTCGGAAGAACTACTGGCGCCATGCTCTGGGGTTCCGGACGCTTCTACCGGTACCGACACCTAAGCATCGGCAGCGTCGATAGACCAGAGATTCCTTGCTATCGAACGCAGTCTAGCTGCTCTTCTCACGGCTTCGATACTGTTGAAACCGCTTCAGACACCTCAACTGATACCGGTACCGACACCGGTACCGGAACCAATACCGACTGCATTAGCATCGGTGGGTATGCCACCCATACCGAGTCATGCGTATGTCTCCGTCATCGACAGATCAGTACTGGAACAACCCGATATCGACTTCGATCGATACCGGTACCGTGCTTTGCACGATCACCGGAATCGGAGGTATTTTGAATCCTCTGATGAGTCTGAAGACTCTGAAGACTCTGCCAATACAAGGGTACTTCTCCCGAGGATTCCTGTTCTCCTCAGCGCAGAATGTCTCCGCCAGAGGATATGTTCTTTCAGGACTTTATCCATGATGTGGCCCGAGGCCTTTCCATCACAGTAGCTCCTGAAAAAGAGCCTAGGACAAAGGAATTGGAAATTCTCCAATACCGTAAGGCTCCCAAAAGGCAGCTACTCTGCCTATTCATGAGATTTTACATGATCTTATGCTAAGAATGTGGGAAACACCTTTAACAACATCTCCTCATTCTCAAAGACTCGATATCATGTATTGAGTTCCACCTTTTCCTGGCTTTCAAAAAACTCAATTACCACACCATTCAATGGTGGTGGAATCAGCCATGAGAAGGATGAAAAGTGCAAAGAGACATGCATCCAGTCCTCCAGGTCGTGAATGTAGGACTCTCGATGCCTTTGGGTATCGATGCTTCCAAGCTTCCATGCTCTCAGCTAGGATCAGTTCCTATATCTTGTATATGGGAATGTTCCTTAAAGAGGTCACAGGAGACTTGGAGCTTATGAGCCCCCTCCTTCCTGATGACAAAAGGCAAGACTATCTTACTCTAGTCAGACATGCTCAGGATGTTTCCAAGTTTGTAAATCGTGCAGCCTTTGACTGTTTTGAGTGCATAAGCAGAACCTTGGCTATTGCCATTGGTGCACGTCGGATAGCCTGGCTTCAGGCATCTGACTTGGAAATTTGGGTACAAGATAAATTAGGAAACATTCCTTGCACAGGAGAAAATCTCTTGGCAATTGGCAGGAGAAGGCTAATGAGATAGATGCTGACAATATCACCTTGGCTAGATTGTCCAAATCTACAGCCGATCCTGCAATGAAAAAATCCTCTAAGAAACCATGTTTTCAATAAGAAAAAGAGGTTTTATCCTTCCTATACCCATCAGGGACACCGTCCAGGTCAGACTGCCCAAAAGGGACAACAGCAACAACCTAGACAACAAAAGAAGCCAAAAGCTGCACAACCTCAGTCACCTCAGCAGGCTCAGCCTTCTCAGGGGCTTTGACTCCTCCCTAAAGAACCTTGCCTTCCTGCCTCTGGACGGTCCAGAACCCTCGACCATCCCAGGCAGGTTATGTCATTTTGCCCACAGATGGTACCAAATAACAGCAGAAAATTGGACTCTTTCCATTGTATGAGAGGGGTACAAGCTTCATTTTCACAGCATGCCCCTCCTACAATTGTAAGAGTTCAATTCTCAGACCTCTCTCGATAGTCTCTTAGGTCAAGAAGTCACAATGCTCCTTGCTCAAGGAGCAATAAGAGAAGTACCCATTCCCTATCAGGTTACAGGGTTCTACTCCCCCTATTTCCTTATTCCAAAGAAAACAGGGGGACACAGACCCATTTTAGACCTCAGAGAATTGAACAAATATTTGTTTCGAGAGAAGTTCAAAATGGTCTCTCTAGGAACTCTGCTGCCATAACTTCAAAGTCAGGATTGGCTTTGTTCTCTAGATCTCAAGGATGTGTATACACATATTATCATCCATCCAAATCACAGGAGATTCCTCCGATTCCTGTTTCAAGGAAAGCACTACCAATACAAGGTTCATCCCTTTGGCTTGGCTTCTGCGCCAAGAGTGTTCACAAAATGCATGGCTGTAGTAGCAGCATTTCTCCGCACTCTGGGAATATTCGTCTTCCCTTACTTAGACGACTGGCTCATTCAAGCCCCTACAGTGCCAGAAGCCAGCTCTGCTCTGTTTCACACAATGCAAATCCTTCAGTATTTGGGACTGGTCATAAACCTCCCAAAATCCAAACTTGCTCCCACTCAGTCCCTAGAGTTCATAGGAGCACATCTGGATACCAGACAGACAAGGGCTTTCCTTCCACAGCCCCGCTGTCTTCGCATAGTACAACTAGCTTCCCAAGCAGTGCTCAAGCCTTGTCTCAATGCTCGAGAAATGCTACAATTGCTAGGCCACATGGCATCCACCGTGCACGTGGTTCCTTATGCTCGCCTCCATATGCTCGCGGCCCAGTGGACTTTATCCACTCAGTGGACAAAGGCCTCAGGCTGTCTGTCGGACAAAATAACAAACTCAAATTGTCTTATTTTGTCCCTCCCATGGTGAGGGTCCCCTTTCCAGCAACCCTTATCCCAAGCCACCCTAACAACAGATGCATCACAGGTAGGATGGGGAGCCCACCTGCACAATCTCTCTACCCAGGGTACCTGGACTCCACAGGAGGCCTGTCTTCACATCAACCTCCTGGAGCTCAGAGCAATCTTCTTTGCTCTTCGAGTATTTCACGCCCAACTCAGCTACAAGACAGTCCTAGTTCAAACGGACAATCAGGTAGCTATGTTCTTTGTGAACAAGCAGGGTGGAACAGGCTCTCTATCGCTGTGCAACAAAGCTTTATGACTATGGGTTCTAATGCCAAACTTCCCTGGTTCTGTTCCAGAATTCTGGCTCCATGTTGTCAGGCAAGGGACGCCTTCCTCCTCCACTGGGGTCAGGACTTCCTATATGCCTTCCCACCCATTCCCCTCATCCCCAAAACCCTATTCAAGCTTCAGAGGTCATATGATCCTCATAGCTCCACGTTGGCCACAGCAAACGTGGTACCCTCTGCTCCTACATCTCTCTCAAGCTCCGCCTCTGGAGTTGGGATCCGCTCCAATCTTCTCTCCCAAGAGGACGGGATGCTCTGGCATCCGAATCCCCAGTCTCTGCATCTCAGGGCCTGGTTGCTGAAAGCCTAGAACTTCAGGATCTTAACCTTTCCCAACAGGTAAAGGATATCCTTCATGCTTTTAGGAAACCCTCCACAAGACGCTCGTATGCCTTTAAGTGGAAAAGGTTTACCATATGGTGCTCGAAGAAGGGTCTTAACCCTCTTGCGATACCTCTAGAATCGATACTGGAGTATCTCCTTCATTTGTCAAATGCAGGTCTCAAGACAAATTAAGTAATAGTCCATCTTAGTGCTATTGCAGCTTCTTACAAGCCTCTAAGTGGACAACCTATTTCCTCTCATCTTCTCATAGCGAGATTTATGAGAGGCCTTCATTTAACAAAGCCTCCCATTAAGCCACCAATGGTGGCATGGGACTTAAATCTGGTGCTCGGGCAGCTCATGAAACCGCCCTTTGAACCATTAGCCACTACATCTCTGAAATTCCTTTCTTGGAGAGTCATCTTCCTTATTGCAGTCACATCAGCATGTCTCATCAGTGAATTGCAAGCGTTAGTGGCTGATCCTCCTTATACAAGGTTCCACCATGATAAGGTAGTTCTTAGGACTCATCCACACTTTATGCCAAAGGTGGTTTCGCCTTTCCATTTAAACCAAGCGGTTTACCTTCCTGTATTCTTTCCGAGGCCTCATGCCTCCAGTGCAGAAAGGAACCTTTGTACCTTGGACTGTAAAAGAGCTTTGGTCTTTTACTTGCAAAGGACACAGCAACATAGAAAATCTTCTCAACTCTTTGTTGCTTTTGATCCTAGTCATTTGGGACTTCCAGTTTCCAAAAGAACTCTATCTAACTGGATTGCTCATTGCATATCCTTTGCCTTTGAGAGTAGGAACCTTCCTCTTGAAGGCCATGTCACAGCTCACAATGTGAGAGTCATAGCAGCCTCAATGGCTCATCTTCACTCTGTGTCTATCGACGACATCTGTTGAGCAGCTACTTGGGCTTCGGTACATACCTTCACAGCCCACTACTGCTTAGACAAGGATTCCCGCCGAGATGCCTTGTTTGGCCAGGCCGTTCTTCAACACCTTTTTCAGACTTAATCAACTCCTACCCACCGTCCCTGGTAGGATGCCAGAGATCCATGGGGGGAAGTATGGCCCTTTCACAAGGTCTAACAACTTCCTGGTGCCAGCTCCCTGGCCATCTGCAGCTAGGGAGTCCCCATATGTGAAGACTACATTCCTGCTTGTTCCTGGAGATAGCGTAGTTACTCACCTGGAACAGGTGATCTCCGGGAACAGCAGAAATTTAGTCTTCACAACCCACCCACCTCCCCTAGGAGTTGTCTCTCTCTCTCTCTTTCTCTCTCCCTCTCTCTCACCTCCTCTCTTTTGTCTCATCTATAAACTCAGCTGGAGAGGGACAGTTGGAAAGGCGGGAAGGCAGCACGCAGGCGCTGTGGGATGCTCCCAAAAGCTTTCCTATTGGACGCTGGGCAGCGTTCCCACGCAGGCTCCATCGGTACCGACGATACCCATATGTGAAGACTAAATTCCTGCTGTTCCTGGAGATCACCTGTTACAGGTGAGTAACTACGCTTTATCATCAATTGCTCTATAAGTTGCTTGAATCATACTGTTGGTCAGCTGTCACATAAATTTGAATAAATAAATGTTTAATGGTTTTGAGTCATGGGTAGTCTTTCTGAGGTTTATAGTAACATCTGCACTTAAGACTCAGTATTTTTTAAAAATTTTGTAAAGCATGTTTTGAAAGTATTTGCCAAAAAATTCAAGAACTGCATTTTAAATAGAAATATAAGGCCTGATATTCAGAAAGGTTTATCCAGTTAGCAGGACTATCTGGATAGTGGTGCAGAATATTGGGCTCCCTGGGGTTTATCTGGTTAGTAGGTCCGTGGGTGGTCAAGCATGGTGTAAACAATTATCCACTTAGCGGCTATTTTCAGTCTAACTGGATAAATGACCGCATAAATTTAAGTTTAAAAAAAGTAGTTTAGCTTTATCCAATCTTGCTATCCAAATAACAGCTGAATATTACCACCATCCAGATTAGCCCGTGGTGGCTACTACCCGGGTACTTACACTTAAAGTCCAGTTTCACTTTTGCCATTGGCAGGCTCAGCACTATAGAAAATTTCAGCAGAAAATGACCACTTGGTCCCCTCGCTCTGTCCTTTTAATCTGATTACTGTGCCGTTACAAGTCTAACTTGATCAGTCATCATCTCCCTCTTTCTGCTACTATGGTCCCTTGATATCTGTCTTATGCATGCTTGAATTTTGTAACAATTTTGGCTCCTATAATCTCCTCTTCAAGTTAGTTCCAGATGTCTACCACCCTTTCAGTGAGAAAAAAAAGTATTTTCTCACATTCCTTTTGAGATTCCCTCCCTTCAGCTTCATATGGTGATGCCCTGTCCTTAACCCCTGTCAAACTATAAAAATGACACTTTCTAGTCATTTATTTTAATTTGTTAGATATTTGAATGTTTGTGCTATATCTTCCTTTCCCTTTCTTTCTTCTATCATATACATATTTATAAAAGTTACTTACCTTCCTCGACATCAGATGCTAAAAACCTGATACAATAAAAAAAAATTCCCTTTTAAAACTATTATAAAAAATAATACATGACAACATCAAAATAAGCAAATATAAGAAAGCATGCATATATCTCATGATTTATGGACGTTTCCTCTAGGAACTCGTCCAGACCTCTTTTAAACCCAGCTACACTAACAGTTTTTATTACATCCTTTGGTAACAAATTCCAGAGTTTGATACTGCAATGAGTGAAAAAATATTTTCTCCAATTAGTCTTAAATGTGCTACATTGTAGCTTCATTGCGTGTCTCCTAGTCTTTCTGCTTTTTGATGGAGTAAACAACGGATCTACATTTACCCATTCTATTCCATTCGTAATTTTATAGACCTCTATCATATCTCCCCTTCAGCCGTCTCTTTTTCAAGTTGAAGAGTCCTAATCTTTTAAGCCTGTCTCATAGGGATATCTTTCCATCCCCTTTTGGTGCGCGCATTTATTTATTTATTTAGCTAAGTTTACGTACCGCTTTCCACCAGGTCAAAGCGATGTACATAGAACAATAATAAGAGATTACATTGAACAAGATGTTAAACTTTATATACTTTGAAAATGGTGCTAACTTATATACATAGTGTTAGCATATAGATTGTTCATGGCTTTAACTTAGATACATTTGATATGGTGTTGGTGTTTAACTTGTTTCCGGATTCGTTGTAGGAATATTTGCACCTAAGTGCCTGTTGGTAAAAGATCCCCATGGTTTGTCATTTGAGTCCATGGATCTAAAAAAGGTTTAGAAACATTATCCAATTCTCCTTAAATGTCATTACAAGGGGCATAAATTTGTATGACTGCTTCATCTTCTGTGCTGTTTTGTAGCTGTGAGACTATTTTTAATTCTAAGATCTTAATTATAAGTTACTCTGCCTTTTGCTCTGAAATTCATATCTACTCCTGAACAGATTCAAGCTAACTTTATTGGCATGATGATTTTACATATTTTACCGCTGAGGTAATACAGCAATCACTCGATATCCGATTCTAATCCGTTCCAGAAAATTATTTGGGTACCAAAATTTCAGATACCGAAATCTCATCTACCATTATTTCAAATAGGGACAATAATAATGCATTTCCAGCCCATCCAAAAACCCCAACCAGTCTTCCCAAACATCCCTAAAACAGTTAAAAATATCTATATAACAATCAAACAATAGATGAAGTAACCAAGAAAGCATTTGGTACTTCCTTTGGGTATTCACTGAGTGAAGTAAAGCGGCCTTGCTTTTCTGTATGGTGGAGGAAGGGGGTTTGGCAGTCAGTCTGTGCTATCGATGCCAGTTGAAGTAGGAGGATAGTAGGGTTATGAAGCACGTCTTCTTTTTTGGGGGGAGGGAGACTCCTGAAGTATAAAGCTGTAATGAATCTGGAGAAATGGCGGATGTAGTTGGACAAAATAAAATCAAAGTAGACCTCTGTGTTCCTTCTCCTAATTTGCATTCATAGATCTCCAAATAACATGAGACAGCAGTTTCAATTGTATTTTTGAAAGTGATGCTTCTTGTCATGTCGCTATCATACTCACTAATTAATGATGTCATTCTGTTTGCACACTCTAAGACTTCTTTTAAAGTTTTACTGTCCAGTTTGGGCATGTTTTTCAGTTCTTTCTCTTCCACCTCTTCCTCTGACAATTGATGGGCATCCAGCTGAATGAATTCTTCAGTTGTTAACTCTTCTTCCTGTGATTCAAAAATCTCCTCAACATTTTCTTTCTCAACTTCAGTGAGGCCAACTTCCCTAGCAAAATCCAAAATCTTAGCCTTTGCAGCCATCACTTCCTGAAATCCTTCGGTGTCATGAACAAATTGCGGCAGAAGCTTGTTTGTGGAGATACTTTCTTCCATGCCAAGTTAATGAATTCCAAGGCCTTTTTATAATGTTGAAGCTTTCCACAGTTCCTTGAGTGAAGCTTCTTTGTTTTCGTCAGATCCCTGACCAAGTATTGCATGAGAAATTGTCCATAGGAGGTCTTGAAAGTTGCAATAACACCCTGGTCCATAGGCTGCAAAATAGACATTGTGTTTGGAGCAAGAAAAAACACTTGGATATTGTCACAGTAATCAAGAACACTTGAGTGATGTCCTGGGGCATTGTCTGTAATAAGTAGAGCCTTGTTTGCAAGGTTCTCCCACTGCATGTAATCTTTTCTGAATGGCGACAAGTAGTGTTTCACATAGTCGGCAAACACTTCCTTCATCACCCAGGCTTTTCTGTTAGACTACCACACCACAGGCAAGGAACTCTTCATCATCCCCTTAAGGACATGGGGGTTTTCAGAATGATACACTAACAATGGCTGATGTTTTACGTCACCATTACAATTGCCACCGAGAAGTAATGCCAACCTATCTTTTTATACTTTATACCCGGGTGATGCGAAAACTGCTGCTGCCATACTATATGCTGAAGCTGCTTCACCAGTGATTTTTATGTTACGAAGCATTGCATGGTTCTAGAAGTGCTCAAACCATCCAGAACTTGCCTTAAAAGTCAAGTTCCTTGCTGCATCATCTCCCTCCTCCACAGCCTTTTTCTTCAAGTCTTCAAACATTGCAATCTCTCTGTGCTTGAACAGTCATCATGCTTAAAGGAATGCCATGGTCAGTTTGCACCAGAAATTTTTCTAGTTTATCAAACACTTGGTGACAAGTCTTCATAACACGATGCATTTTACCTGAACCAAACACAGTTTCAAAATTTGTTCTAATGTTCTGACACATTTGAAATATCGTATGAACTGTAGATGGGGATATGCGCATAGCCAAACTAATTTCCTTAAGCCTTTCACCTTTTTCTATTCTTTTTATGACTTCCATTTTCTCCTTTAGCATATGGGCCTTTCTAGGCCTCTTGTCTTCTTACTTTTCCATCTTGTTTTCTAAATTCAAAGACTCTGTGCAACACATTAACATGCAGAGCACAAGAGACTTCCAGAAGGCTTCCAGAAACAACAGATGCCACACCACCTAGCTTCCAGACATCCCTCAAGTGTTCCAGAAACAGTGGAATGCCGCACATTTATACTTGCATTTCAAAATTTTCTTCAAGCACGCTTCGATAAATTTTTTTATATTGAATAATTGTTCCAGATAATACAATTTTGGTATGATTGTCTGTGAGCCGTTAGATTGAAAATTCGGATAATGACAGTTCGGATATTGAAGGATTGCTGTATGTAGCAGTTAAGGTAAAAAAAAGAAAGAAGACAGGAGAAGATCATTTTCAAAGTAATAGTAACTGGGGCCAGCTTAACCATTAGGCAGACTAGGGAGTCGTGTAGGGTGGCAGCTTCTGGGGATGGTATAGAACAGCTGCAATCAAAGCAAGACAATAGATTCTGGCATCCAAATAACTCAAAGAACCATCAGCTCATACTTGCAGGTGAGGTGGATAATTTTCAAATATCCCACTTACCAGGATAAATAGCCTCATTAAGTATATACATACAAAACAAAGATTAACCTTTTCCAGGCCAAGCCCAAAACTCTCGGGATCCAAAATTCTGACTAACTATTCCTATCAAATGGTATATAATACATGACCATAGCAGAAGGAAAATCACTATTAGAACATATTGAATAAGACGGGTACAATTTTCCTGAAATATGCAAAAATGAACCCATCTGCAGAATGTGGATTAAAATTTTAAAGCAGGCCTTCAAAGGGTTAATATTGAAATATATGATGTCCATCTATGCATTTTATTTGGATTTGATTTTATTCCTTTGCCCCTTATTTTATGTGTGGAGTGGAGGAGTGGCCTAGTGGTTGGGGCAAAGTACTTCAGGCCAGAAGGTTGGGGGTTCAAATCCCACTAGAGGATAGCAACCTTGGGCCAGAAGGACTGGGGTTTCTAGTCCCACAGGTGCTCCTTGTGTTCTTGGGCAAGCCACTTAACCCTCCATAGCCCATGTTCCCTGTAAAATAGTTATCTCCAAGTTATAATGCCCTGTTCAATGTAATTTCAGTTTGTTCAATGTAAACCACACTGATGCAGAATAGCACAGTATATAAGAGAATGTAAATAAATAAATATTTGACAGACTCACTCATCTAATGCCTTTATTTTTCCATGATCTCATTTTCTGCCTCATTTCCCATCCCCAAGATATGTACAGTTGCAGGCCATAAAACTATTTCCCATTTCACAATCCCTTTTTGTTTCAATTTATTCCATTATGATTCATCAGTTTGCACGTTCATTTGTGTTTAGTAGTTTATATCCCTCACCAGTTTGCTAGTCCCACTGTAAGATGATGGGGGTTGGCCTTTGTGGCTACCACAAGAGGGGAGGAGTGGCTCAGTGGTTGGGACAGGTTACCTCAGGTCGGACAGCCAGGGGTTCAATTCCCACATGGGGGACAAGCAACCTCAGGCTGGAGGGACTGGGGTCTCTAGTCCCATGGCCACGCCTTGTGGCCCTGGGCAAGCCACTTAACCCTCCATTGCCTCAGGTACACTTAGATTGTGAGCCTTTCAGGGACAAGGGAATAAAAAGTACCTGTTATTATACATGTAAACCACATGTAAACCACACTGATTCTAATGAGCACAGTATAAAAAATAAATAAATAAATAAATAAAAATAATACCACATTAGCTTCTCAGGAAATCCACACTGTTCCTCATCAATTCCCAGTAAACTTCAACTTATTCTGTTTCTACCTTTTATATACAGTGGTAAGGAGTTGGACTTATGGGAGGCATCTTTTCTACCCGCGGATGTTAAACTAACAAGTATCATATGCAAACCTGTGTAATATAGCAACATAGTAAATGATGGCAGATGAAGACCAGCATAGACCTTCCAGTCTGCCAGTGAGGTGACTAGAGTTTTCCTGCTGCTCCATGCAGGTTACCCCCCCTCCTCCATGCCTTTATTTAGGGTTTTACCCACTGCTACATGCAGGATGCCTCCCCCCCCCCTCTATTTTTGAAATGTAAAAGTTAGGTTTGCTTTGATTCTATCTTCTTGCTATAAAGGGATCCTCTGTGTCTGTCCCATGCCTTTTTGAATTCTGTCGCTGTTTTTGTAAATTAATTTCAGGTTTTATTTTCATCCTGAACATTTGCATAGGGTACAAGATATTATGGGGGTCATTCTGACCCCCGAATAGTGAGGTTGGATGTCCAGGGTGTAGGGGTTATTCGGGGAGCATCGGATGGGAGTGGGAGGGAAAGGGCTGGAGGCAGAGGGAGGGCGGAGCAAGGGCAGGCCTACTCACCCGGACGTACAGGGCTGATTCAGGACACGACCCTGTACGTCCACAGGAGGCAGGAAGGACGGGGAACTTATTCCTTGGAGGTGGAATAAGTCCTAGGGGCTATGGCAATTGGGGCACGCAGACCCCCTGAAGTGTCAGGACAGCAGCAGGTAGGGCCCCACCGTCTGATCCCAGCCCACTATGGGTCGGGTGGCGGGGAAAGATGACCGGGACTGGTGTCAGGCTGACTGTGCTCCTGCTGGGCGTCCTGGTGCCATGGCAATGGGATGCCACACGGCACTGGCACAACCAGCAGGAGCATAGGGTGGGCTGGACAGGCAGGTAGGTAGATGACCCGTGCTATGGAATTGGGGTCAGTCTGGGCTGTCAAAGTGCCCGATTCTGCAACCGCAGGAATGTCTAGCTCCAACGGTTGCAGAATAGGGTACAAGTTGGGGCCATCCATTTTTTGGCTGTCCATACAGCCCAGATGTGCCCTGATCAGAATGGGCCTCCACAGGAATAATTTTATACGGAGATGCCTATTTCTAGACACTAGCAATGCATGTACAGTAAAGTGGGTAATTTAGTCAGATAAAGTAGTATATAAAAACAAACAAATACACACATTAATCAATCAATAAATAAATGTGACCACATAGGCATGTAAATGACATGTTATAGAATATTGACCAACATAGCTTGTGTTATTTGCACTATCACTGAGGTCGTGTGCATGGGCAGAGTTTGGGTGGATCATGGGCAGTGCAAATATATGTGAACATTATAAAATACAATGATTTACATGCATACTTCCAACATATAGGCATGGTCATCTAAGGCAGGTCTAAGGCTGCTGTAAGTGATCACACCTTAATTTAGAGTGCGTTCTCTGCAACTTATCCTATTTGTCTACTTCCCTTTATAATAAAGGCATAATTTAGGCACATTAAAAAGTGCTTTCACCAGGCATCCTCTTATCAAATTACCCTCCACAAGAAATATTAGGCTAATTCTACTGTCTGTGTTTCCTAGACATTAAAAAGAGAAATATCTTGCATTTAATCAACTGAAGATGTGTGTGTTTCTAGAAACACATCTAGTCTCACATAAATCTATGTAATGGGACTCTCGAGCGTTGTGATTGCCTTCAAACATTGAAAATAAATTAAACAGGCTAATTGGTTGCAGCTATGATACCTTCAAAACATCATGACATTTTGCCTTCAGGCTACAGTAAATTAACCAACGTGTTTTTATTTTTCATCTCTTTCATGTACTCTTTTCTGGAAAATCATTGCTTAAGTGGAAGAGGATGGTTAATGAGGTCTGGCCCAAGCATTTTGGATGCCCTAGGCAAATCTTCACCCATGTACCCCTCACTGCCCCTGGAATGACTTGAAGCCCTTTCCCCTTCCCCATAGTCCAACATCTTACCTTCCCTTGCCCACCCTCTCCCTCCAGGCCAGCATTTCCCTTTCCTACCCCTGCTAAACTTCAGCAACTCCGCTTCCCATCAAACATCTTCCTTTCCTCTCCCTATGCCCTCCTTTTCACCTCCCCCTTTATGTGTCCAGAATCTCCCTTTCCTTCCCTCTCCTCCCATGTCAGCATCTCGCTTCTCTTTCCTCCTGCTGCTTCTGCTACTGCTGCTCCCTCCTCCACCTGGGACTAAAGCTGAATAAAAAGAAAGGCAATGTGGCACAGGACCATGAGCACAGGCCTAAGCTCAACCCCTGTTGGATCCCACCCCCTCCAGCGTACGCCCCCTGTTGGAGAGGACAGATGTGGAGGCTTGAACAGAGGACTGCGCTCAAGGCCAAATACCACGCCGACACCAGCACTAAAGTGCTGCTTACCTACTGTGTGGAGTTGCACCACCACTTCACAAATTCTGCCACCCTAGGTGGACACCTAGTGGAAGAGTTGTCCCTGGAGTTAAGGAATTATAAAGCCACATGATAATAGCAGGTTCCCCACTTTTAACCATGTTAAGAAATGATGTAATAGCAAAAAGAGAACATTTTTAATGAGACAATATAAAATGATCAAAATTGTTTATTTCTATGATGTTTTATGGGTCAAAATTGGCTTAGGTATAGTATGACCCTGAAAAATTATCTGGTAAAATAAAACATTTTGACTTTAAAGTAGGCACAGCCATTAAAGTTATCCTGGGAATGCTAATTCTCTTGAAACTATATTGTACTGGAGACATCTCAACAGATTGAGTTTTAGTTGGCTGGATAGTCTTTGATTAGGATATGGATTTGGATTTTAGATTTGATTACTTATATTTTCCAAATATGAGATTATGGCAAGTTAGAATTCAGGCACCATAGTTATTCCCCAGCTTTGAAACACTTAGGGGATCATTTCAGGTTTGGAATAAGCTCTTGGACGTGCGTTGTGCATGTTTTGCAAGCGAAAATATCTATGACCATATTCTGATACACCCATGACCCATCAAATACATGGCACTAGCATGGGGATCTCAGAACGTAGGTGGGAGGAGGTGGAACAGGGGTGTGGTTAGCAGCAGAGACATGCAAGTCGTATTCAGGGATGGTCCGTGTACGTTCTGCGTGTTTCCTGTGGATGTCCACATTATACCAGTGGAAACGTGGAATAAGGCCAGGACTTAGACATTTTTCTGTTCTGCTCTGCAATGCATCTCATAGAAATGAATGACTGTGACAAAGATGTTGTGAACCAGTGTGTCTGCAGTCTGGAAGACTTCAAGATGCAATTGTAAAGAATAGAATGCAAAGGTGGGGGAAGGTTGTATGGTGAAGACACATTGCCAAACACCCCTACAGAAATATTCAGAGGTGCAATGGTGATCATTCCAGCTATGCTGACAATCACTGTGTGAGCTAGAGGAGGTGATCTAAGGCAACCTAACAATCCCTGTCATCCTAGAAGTGGGACTGTTGATGTAGGGATTGCATGTGGGTGAGTATAGGATTGGTGCATGTGTGGGTGAGAAACGCATTAATGGACTTTTATCCAGTCGTTATTCTGTAAGTACGAGTGCCAGGCCAATGGTGCACACTTTCACAGTGGGCATGCACATGGGCGGAGTGTGAGCAGAGTGAAAATTTACATGCATAAATTATAAATTATTATAATTTACACAGGCTCTTTAGAAATCTAGGAGTGAGCATTTCACCCAGCCATAGGGCCGGTGTAAATGATCGTGCCTAGATTTAACATGTTTTCATATATTTACACATCCATTTTATAAAGTAAAGTACATGTGGACTTCACTTTATAAAACAGGCATGAAATAATCACAGAAAAAAATTCATTAACTGCGCAGGACGTCATAACATTAGTCTAAGATCTGCGGTATTAGAGAGCGATTTGACTTGCCAAGACGTCAAGAAGGATCAGTGAAAGGAGCATAGCTTAAGAGTGTCAGTGAAAAATGTATTGTTAGTTTAATAAAAAAAAGATTGCCTCTGACTCAGTTGTTCATCTTTATTTCTGCATATAAAAAAGCCTGCAAGCTTTTTTAGAGCAGTTACTGAGTTTTGGCTTCAAACCACCAATGTCACTGAGTCCACTAGACTCCGATTATCTAAACAGGGAGCATGTAACTGATTACGGTGGAACGCTATATGTTCTGCCAAGCTGGGATCTGTAAGCAGAACAGTAGGGGAAAGTATACACAGCTGTCACAAGTGTGTGGAAGGCTAAAGGACTGCAGGCTCATATCTTCCATTAGAAAAGGCATTTCTTTAAAGAAATTGTTCTATGAACATACTGTGTAAGTTGAAAAGTAAAAAATATGCTTGTGGTCTGGGGAGTTTTCCTGTCAGATTTACTGGGCTTTTTGTGGGGGAAATCGGTGCTTCATTTCCAAAGATGAATAATTGTGCATCCACAGGAAACTTATCAGAAGTGATAAGCACTGGTGAGCTGAATAGGACTTGCTGTGAGGATTATAAAACCTATAAATATTCAGCAGAGCAGTGGAACATTTGTTAAAACATCTCTTCCAAATTTCAAAACAGAAGTTGTAGCTTCTTGTTTTATCTTGTCATACCTTACAATATAGCTAAGTCCCAACTATGGCAGGAAATAACTATAATACAGAGATTATGAAAGACCTTGTGAGAAAAAGAACAACAAATGTGCATAAAACTCTATGGGGTCTGTTTACTAAAAGGCCGGTGTTGTGCGGTCCGCGGTACCGAGCGGGTGCCGTATAAGGAGTGGGCGTTCCGTCGTGAAGAACAGAAGCTGTGATTGACAGATGCGCTAAGGTGCGCGGCGCCCGTGTGGTTAGTGCCCTGTGACATTACGGCGTTTGATCTGTGCACATAGATCACACTGCTCACGGTTTTTGGGCTTCCACTATTGTGCTGCACATTGCTGACGGAAACGGTTTCTTTTCCCTGCACAGCACCTCTAACGCGAGTGTTTCACTGGCGGTAAATTTCTTTGCAGATTCGGGCACGCTCCTGTGCGGCGAGTCTCTCCCCTCCCACATTCCGCCCACTGACCCCGTCTCTCCGCCCCTAGGGGGCCTTCCTCCGCCCTCATTTCGCCTTGGCACGCCTCTTTCGCACATTACCGCCCCGCAAATGTGCGCGTTGTCGGCGCACGCTTGCGGGACCCGTTAATGTGCCGCGCACTCGTACGGGGCGCTTAAGAGCACTTAAATACATCTTTTAGAGCGCTCATGTGCGCCCCGTACATGTGCGCCGTTTAGTAAACAGACCCCTATATTTTTGTTGCTGTGTTCAGAGATAATTGAAAATGAAAAATATTAACTAGATCTGTCTCTTTAGGGCCCGATATTCGAAAAGCATTTACACGGTTTGCAGCCCAGTAAACCATGTAAATGCCTTAAATCAGGATATTCAATGGCATTTACACGTTGAATATCCCCTTCTAACCCTGCTACACGCCACGATGCTATGCAGTTAGCATCGGGGCATGTTGGGGACGTTCTGGGGCAGAGCAGAGGTGGAGACTGTCGCTAACGGAGTAGCGGCGATATTGCATGCTGCCCCGTTAGCGATCTGCACCTAAAAGATAGGTGAGGAAAACTCTCACCTATCTTTATGGCACAGGAGCTAATGGGGCAGCATGCAATATCGCCACTGCCCGGTTAGCTACTGTGGTTACGGCATGTGTGGCGATCCCCAAATATTCAATGCCGGGGCCGCACATGACCCCAGCATTGAATATCTGGGGTTAAGGGTCAGCAGGCAGGGCTATGCGCCATAGCAATGCATAGTCTGCCCATCTGAATGTCAGACCTTTAATGCCTATTCAGTTTCAGCAATACATACTGTACCCAAAACCACAGACTAGCAAGAGTTTCATTTAGAAACAAAGAAAAGTAGATGGGGCATTTTAGAAAGGACAATTATGCCAGAATGTCTGGAAAATAAAGCAGGCACATCCAGGTGCAGACATGATCTCACAAATGTGGACATGCCTGATATGGGCGTCGGGGGGGAGAGGGGGGGCGACATAGACATCCCCAGAATAGTATTTCAGAACCTGTACATCTAGAAATAGCCTAATGGTTAGAGTAGTGGGCCAGACATAAGGAAGCCAAGGATCAAATCCCACATCTGCTATCAATAAAATTGTGCTGAGCGCTGGGGCTAATGGAGTGCTTTCTTCTCTACACCCTCTGGAAGCCTTTCAGCCAAAACAAGCACTTTTCAGATGCTTATTCGTGCCTGAAGCAGGTCTAAACTTAAGAGTGCAACTCAACTGTGCTCCCGTTCAGACTTGACGTATTCATGCCGGGGAAACATTTTTGTGCTTTGGACATCTCTATACCCGTTTTCAGATGTCCAAAGCATGAATTGAGCTTCCAAAATGACCCCCATAGAAAACAACAGCAGATAAAGACCATACGGCCTATCCAGTCTGCCCATCCATAAGAATTATTAAGCTCTATAATCCCTTCCTCACCATCAGTATTTGTCCCATGCCTTTTTGAATTCAGATACAGTTCTCATCTCCACCAGCTCCATTGGAAGGTTGTTCCATGCATCCACCACCCTTTCCATAAAGAAGTATTTCCTCAAATTACTCCTGAGTCTATGAACCCCTCATCCCAAAACTTCCTTTCAACTGGAATAGGGCCCCTCCCTGTGCATTTATTCCATAGGGGTATATAAATGTCTCTATCACATATCCGCTCTCTTCCATTTCCTCCAAAGTATACATATTGAGATCTTTAAGTTTATCCCCATATGCATTATGATGAAGACCACTGACCATTTTAATAGCCGTTCTCTAATCCGACTCCATCCTGTTTATATCCTTCTGGAAGTGTGGTCTCCAAAATTGTACACAATACTCCAAATGAGGTCTTGCTAGAGACTTGTACAAAGACACTATTACCTCATTTTTCCTGCTGGCCATTCTTCTCCTTATGCACCCAAGAATCCTTCTGACATTTGCATTCATCTTTTCTACCAGTCTGACCACTTTAAGATCATGCGATCCGATCACCCCCAGGTCTTGCTCTTCTTTCATGCATTAAAGTACTTAACTCCTTATACTGTACCGCTTTCTTGAGATTTTGCAACCCAGATGAATGACCTTGCATTTTTTAGCATCAAATCTTAGCTGCCAAATTCTCAACCATGCTTCAAGCTTCACTTGTTACCTCCTCCTGTTCCAGGGTTTCTACCCTGTTGCAGATTTTGGTATCATCCGCAAAGAGGCATTCCTTTCCCAACAGACCTTCCGCAATATTGCTTGCAAAAAAATGTTAAAAAAAACAGGACCAACAGGGGGAGGAGATACCTTTCATGGCAGATTCCGGATGAACTTGGTCAGTCTTTCCTGCGATTCTGGGCAAGAGGAAAGGGAAGGCAGCTTCTAAACCCATTGTTGTTACAGCTGCCGGCTCCCCTCTGCTCTTATCTCATCAAGCAATGATTGATTTCTTTCTATGCTGCCCAAGCATGCAGCCATCTGCCTCTGGTGTGAGCCCAGCTTTCTCAGTGCCAAAGCTGGATGACTCGACATCGAGCTTCGGTGAAGGAATATCACTATCCCCGGAGGAGCGGCATCCTCCAGTACCACCGGCTGCTTCCATGTCTTCAGAATGGCTGGGGCTTCTCTCTGCGCTGAGGAGTGGCTTTGAGCAGGGCTGGCCCAACCACTAGGCAAACTAAGCAGATGCCTAGGGCAGAAATCTCTGGAGGTCAGCAAAATCAGGCCATTTAAAGCTAAAGAATAGATTTTAACAGCCAGAGGGAGTGTAAAGCCTTAGGGCCAGCCCTGGCTCTGAGAAGACCCTGGATGGTGGCAGCCTTCTGTTGAGGTCACAGAGTTGGGAGCTAGACTGCCAGTATATCCAGAGGCAGCTGTTGAAGTGGCTCGGAGTGGCAGGGCCACAGTTGGTGGTTCCATGGTGCCTGGAGTTTCGACTTCTGGTATTTCTGGGACTAATGCTGGTGCTTCTTCAGGATTCCTCCTGTCCTCTTCTGGGTTCCATCTACCTAGACCTGTAAAATGTTCTTTGGAAGTTATTTGGGATACAATCTCTCACCTTAGCGAGACTCTAGTCCCGCAAGTGCAAATGTTGCAGACTCAAGTTCAAAGCAACATTCTAGCTATTGCCAAAAATGTTGAAGATTTGTCTGTGGTTCGTTCTGCTGTCTCTGCCCTGGAAAGGAGGTCGGAGGCTCTTGAGGATTCTTCTGATGGCATCTTGAAAGATTTATCCTCTGTTAAGCTTACATTGGAGAGTTTGGAGAATGCCACTAGGTCATCTAATCTGAGATTGTTAAACTTCCCAAAGGACTCTTTGATCTCTCCACAGGACATGTTTAAGAGCTATCTAGCAGATGACCTTAGAGTTCCTGCTAACACAGGTGTAACTATCTTCTGATGGGGGAAAACATTTCCAGGAATTATGCTGGAGGCGTCTGGGCAACAGACGGATATTTTGAATATTTCTGCTATTTTGGAAAGCTGAAATCAACATCAGGTAGTTCCTGCAATGTTGCTGGTGACTTTTGCTCTGACCTCAGATCGGGAATGGATGCTAAAAATGTATCTCAAAAAGCATAATGTGGTCTTTGGGTGTCTTATGATACGAATGTTGAACCTTCTAAAACCAGCTATTGTACAATAGGGAGTGCTGGAGTGGAGGAGTAGCCTAGTGGTTAGAGCACTGGCTTGGTAACCAAGCAACCAAGGTTCAATTCCCACTAGCACTCCTTGTGGCCTTGGGCAAGTCACTTAACCCTCCACTGCCTCAGAAGAAAGGCCTGGCAATCTACTTCTGGTGACACTGCCAAGAAAACCCAGGAGCTTCTGGGTCACCAGGAGTCAGGACTGACTTGAAGGCACACATTGCATTGCATGTAAGTGCTTGATTAAGCTGCAATTTGTGAGTTATGTTTTCTGTGAGCCTCCACAACTTCTTACTGTTATTGATTCTCATCAAACCAGGGTGACACCGATCCAGGACATTTAGTCTGCTATGATATATAGTTGCTGCTTTTCTGGGTTTTTTTTCTTTGGGATAACTCGTAATTATGTTTTTTTGCTCCTTGCCCCTGCTTTGGGCTTGTTAAATGAGGTGGTTGATGATAATTCTGTCTTCCTTTTGTATTGTTTATTGCTATTTATATTTTACTACTGCCCACTGTTTTCCTTACAAGATGTTATGCTTTTTGATTTTGAAATTTGCATAAATAATTTAAAAAAAAAAAGAACAAGACCAAGCACTGATCCCTGAGGCATGCCACTGAATGCGCCTATTGTCAGAGTGAACTACCACTTAACCAGTTCCTCATTTGTAAAAAGGTGGGACCAGAGGATATGCCATTAACAGCCAGGTCAATATTCAAAGCCTAATATCCGCAGTTTCTATACAGATATTGGTACTGGGTGCTGTTATCCCAGCGGTATTATATGAGTGCTGCTATATCCTTACAGACCTCCTTGGCACTATCCAGATAGTGCCTGGGCAGTAAATGGGAAGGAGCAGCAAGTTTTCGGGTGAGTGGCAGTATTCAAATCACTATCTGGATACTTATCCAGAAACCTAGGATAGCAAAAAAAAAGTATCTGGATAGTAGACTCAATATCACTGCTACCCAGATAGTTCCCACACTGAGTGGTCTGTATGGATATTCAACATTTCTCACAATCTGGATAGCAGCACAGAATAACTGGATTATCTTTAAATGCTGCAACTGGTGTTTTAAAAATAATCCTCACCATGATGTTTAAATATTGACCCAATAATTCTTAAACAATTACTACTTCTTATTCTTAAATGTGTGTTAGTTTAAAACAAGCTATTTAAGTACTTTGTCACATACTGAACTATTTCCCTCATAAAAACAACTTTTATTTTTTTAGAGGCAAAATCAACACTATACACTTACCTCCACTGTGTCCTTTGAAGTGAAGAGGCTGCCATATAAACTTCAGCCAGTAAAACTCCCGAAGGCACACACAGCGGTAAGTAGGAAAATGTAAACAAATGTATTATTTTGTGAAGTCTTAATTATTACCAACATGTGTTACTTTGTTTGTTTGTTTGTTTTTTCACTGGGAGGTGGGGCAACATATAGAATTTCCCATTATAGAACAAAGGACATCTTTCCCTTACAAATGCAACCTGCAACATGGAAGCACAGCGTCTCTTCATTAGAATGTCAATTCCACAAAGCAGGGACAGTCTCTAAAGCGTGTCTATACATGGTAACGGCAATGGAACTGCTTGGCAAAATTATTCATAACACAACACTGGAAGGGGAATAATGAATACAATCAATGTAGCATTTAACTTCAGATTGAGAGGATATGATAAAATGAGGAAATTAGAACACTAAAAGGAGCAAGGAGTAGCTTAGTGATTAGAGCTGTGAACTGAAATGGGGGACGCCAGTGTTCAAATCACACTGATTTTATTTTATTTATTTATTTATTTAACAGTATTTCTAAACCACCTTATCATAATAATCAAGGTGGTATCACAGCAAACAATCTGGTAGTGTGAGTGTGTTATACATGCAGTGAGGGTGAAAATTTAGTTGGGTGCGTGTTGTCTTGTGTGCTAGATTGGTTTGAGCTATGTACAAAGTGGGCTATATACAGTGGTGCTAAAAACATTTTATATACATACTGATGTCCTTGTGGCTTCAGGTAAGTCACTTAACCCTCCATTGCCTCAGATACAAACTTAGGGGCATGTCTAATAAAGTGCATTAGCTGCTACCATGAGGCTAATGCAGATTTACTGCCTTGTGATAGCAGCTAACACAAAACAGCATCAGAAATTGCAGGCACTTTTCTGCATAGTGCAGGGAGTAGGTGTTCCAATTCTTGCAGCCATCATGCAAAACATTTTCACGTGGTGGCTGGCTGACAAAATGAGGCCCGATCACAACTGTAGATAACGAATATTTGCCTGAGGGCATGTTAACATGGCAGTATGGCTGCTGCCAATTGTCACTGGGCGTCTGCCCTTGAGGCAGTTGGACCTCCAATGCCGCAATCGGGATACCCCCTTAAACAATATTGTTGATGCTGCAGTTTAGACATCTGCAGCACTAACAATACAACAAAACACTAGCCTGCCCTCCCTTCATCACCGACCCCCCCTCACCCCAGATAGCTCCCAATCCCCATCGGGAAATGTCTGGGCTATCAGTGCACCACCTTCCCAGTCTACTCCATCTAATCTCGGCTAGTCAGTCAGTCCCACTATCCCTCCTCCCTTTTCCCTCCAGGCTTCCCTCCAGGCAAAGGGGGCCCCCCAACCCTAACCTGCCTCAAAGGCATACCTTTTTAATCCTGGAGGCACAGAGGGAAGGGGTTCCTGCCCCCATCATTGGGCCTTTCAGTTACAGTTACAGTTTGTCTTTATTTGATAACTGCCTAAGACCAAAAGGCAGCTAGGCAGGTAACAATGACAAAATATAGGTAAAATCAAAACAAATAGGGAGACTTTGAAACAAGACAACAGGACAAGGGGCTAGTTGAGGGGAGGGAGGCCTAGGTTACAATTCCAAATAAGGCAATCTAACAAAAATACAAAAGGGAGGAAGAGGACAGTGTAAACGAGGACTAGCCAGAGACTAGTGCTGCACCCGGACTGGCTAACAGGACACAACCAGAGACAGGTAAGGGGGCAAGTGAGAGTCAAGAGGAAACAGCAGAGGGAAAGCTAAGAGAAAGAAGTTGGGTTTGAAACAGGTGAAGGAAAGTTGACCATGGAGAACTAAAGGAAGGGAGTTCCATAGGGGAGGGGCAGCCACCCAAAAACAGAAGGAACAAGCAGTGGAAGAACGGATAAGATGAAAGTAGGGGACCACCAAAAGATATGGAAAAGCTGGGTAAAGAGTGCACTGATGGGCGTACTGAACCAGGAATTGTGACAGAAAAGAGGGGTTGCCAGAATGAAGAGCCTGACAGGTGAGAATGAGTGACTTGAACTTAATATGTTTGAATACTGGAAGCCAATGTTTGATGATGAAAAAGAGAGTCACATATTTACAGGCACTGTGGAAAGGTTTTATGGCCATGTTCTGAATTTATTGCAGACGATGGATCTGATAGTGAGGAAGGCCAGAGAATAAGGAGTTAGCATAATCAAGACAGGTGATTACCAGAGAAAGAGTAAGCAGGCAAGCAGGTGATGAGTAAAGTAGCTTTTGAATGGAACAGATTTGATGGAGAATGAAGAAACAGTGTTGAATAGTAAAGAAAATGTGGTGGGGAAAGGAGAGCTGGGAGTCAAAAGAAACACCAAGAATCTTAATAGTGTCACAGTAGGGAATGGGGCACCATGAATAGAGGGAGGAACAGGAAGCAAAGGGGGGGCATTAGAGAAAAACATAGCTGTAGTCTTACCTGTGTTGAACTTGAGGCCGTGACTGGCAAGCCAGTCTGTAATGGTGTCCAGTTTTTGAGAGATCTGAGGGATCACCATGGTGGAACGGACAAGAAAGTTAAAGAGAAGTTGGACAACGTCCACATAGATAAAAAAAAAGTGACATTGAGGGACTGAATCAGGAACATAAAGGGGCAAGGAATATGTTATATGTTGAAGAGAATAGAAATATTGAAACATGACGGCAGAAAAAGACCACATGGCCTATCTGGTCTGCCCTTCCATATCAAGCACTATAACAGTCCCCTTTTTTTCCTTTAGAGATCCTCTGTGTTTGTCCCATGCTTTTTTGAATTCAGATACTATCCTTATCTCTACCACCTTCACTGGGAGACTATTCCATGGATCTACCACTCTTTCCGTAAATAAATATTTCTGCATATTACTCCTGCGTCTATCCCCTTTCACCCTCATCCTGTGTCCCTTGTAGCAGAGCTTGCTTTCAATTGAAAGAGGCTCTCCTCAGGGCCAAGACAGAGCCCTGAGAGACACCAAAGTGAGGAACCTGAGGGGCCAAGAGCTGAGAGGACCATGAGACTCTAAAGGTATGATCATGCAGGTAGGAGTGAAGCCAAGCCAGAACAGAACCCATAATACTAAGGGAAGAAAGTTGAGAGAGAAGAAGAGTGATCAACCAGATCAAAAGCCACAGTGAGATTGAAAGAAACAAGAAGAATGTCATGCTGAGAAGCAAGAGCCGTGTGAAGAAAATTAGAAATAGCCAGAAGAGAGTGCTTGGTGGACAAGTAAGGATGGAAATCAGTTTGGGCTGAGTGAAGGGCACTGAAGCGAAGAAGAAAATCCTGAAACTGGTGGGCCACCAACCACTCAACAACTTTAGAAAGAAAGGGTAGAAGGGAGATGGGCCTTTAATTGAGGGGATCAAGGGGGTAGGTAGAGCCAGGCTTGAGAATGGGAAGGACAGTGGCCTCCTTTTAACAGGAAGGAAAGATGCCAGAGGAAAAAGAAGTAGAGAGAACATCTGAGAAAGAAAAGAAGCTTTTGCCACTACCTTCACCAGCTTAAACAGTTGGGTCAGCATGAGGTCAGATGGGACTATAGTGGAACGAGAGGTGATGATGACACGGCAGAGGTCACTATAGGTTGGAGTCTTGAACTCAGAGAGGTCAGAAGTAGAGGAAGAAGGGGAAGTCAGGACAGAGGGGAGAGGTGAGAATCCAGTTACAGGTGGTAGAGAGGACTGAGTGTTGATAATTTTCTGGTGATACGCCAAGGCAAAGACCTGAGGTTGGAGGGAAGAAGCTGCAGAAGAAAAATAAGAATTTGATGCAGTAGACAAAATAGATGACTGGAAGAGGTATCCTTGTGAATTGGAGCGGAGTAGTAAGACTGTTTAGCCAAAACAATAGCTGAATGATAGTGGTGAGATGCAGGATTATAGAAAGAAAGTGAGGAGGGTGTCCAATACTTTCTCCAGCGGTGCTCCAGCTGATGAAATGGCCACGATCACATGGTGCTGCCCTCTAGCCTCACACCAGGGGAAGCACTACGAGATCACGGCCATATCAATACTGAAGCACCGCTAGATCCTTCCCAACACGGCTTCAGGGAAGCACACGGAGTTGACACCGTCCTTACAACCCTCTTCAATGACTTGGTCACAGGAATAAACAGCACCCAACAAGGATTCGTCCTCATCTTTCTGGACATCTCTGCTGCCTTTGATTCTGTGAACCATGATATACTCTTACAACGCCTAATAGAAAAGGGGGTTCAAAGCACGGCACTAGAATGGTGCAAATCCTACCTATCCAATAGGTGGCAACAAGTCAAGGCATTTCATCCGACGTCTCCTGCCCTTTGTGTTTAACAAGTCAAGGCAGGCCACACATCCTCAGAACCATTTCTGCAGACACAGGGGGTGCCTTAAGGTTCGGCCTTATCGGCACTGATGTTTAATATCTACATGCAGCTGATATGTGACTTGATCCGATCCTTCAACGTACAATGCCTTGCTTATGCAGATGACATCCTCCTTTACATGCCGTTCACAATTGACCAACCAGTGCTCTCCCCAATAATAAGATGCTTCGAAGCTGTAGCTGACTGGCTTTTGACACAAAATCTACGGATCAACCATGACAAAACTGATGTTCTATTCGTCACAAGGAACCGGAAGTTCATACCTCCCCCATCACTACAGGCCAACAATGCAGAGTTGAAATCCATATCCACTATCCGTTATCTAGGCATCATGCTCGATCAGCACCTTGATATGACAACACATGTAAAAAACGTCACAAAGGCAATATATCATAAGATCAGAACGCTGCGTCACCTTCGCCCCCTACTGGATTTTACCGACTACCGGACAACCTTCCAGGCATTAGTCCTCCCACATCTGGACTTCGCTAACATCATCCTCCACGGACTCTCACAATCAACCTTAAATCCGCTCCGCCTAGCTATGAACGCAGCTGCAAGAGTCCTTTCTGGATCGTCAAGATCTGACCACATAACGCCAATCATGAAAGAACTGCATTGGCTACCATTACATGCCAGACTCCAATACAAGTCAATAGTCCTTACATTCAAAGCCCTAAATAACCACCCCTCTATGCCAATCAGCAAGCTAATCCACAGTACCCCGGAAAATAGAAACAGGAGACCTACAACAATGAACACCTTAGTAGTCCCCAAGATGACGACAAAATGCACAAAGACAACCTCCAACAGGGCCTTCTCCATATTTGCTCCTTTAAACTGGAATGCCCTTCCCCATGAAATCCGAGGCATCAAAAGTCTAGCCCCATTCAGAAAAGCCTTGAAACACCACCTGTTCACAAAATTCTACCCGGAAACAATCCGAGGTAAACACTCAATTGGCAACATACCCGCATGTCCCAGCCGCCCTAACACTCTAACACAAACAGAAAATGGTTAGCCTACACATAAGTCCCACCGCTAACCATCACACGTGTACTATCCACCCACAAATGCACATGTAACAACTAGATGAGTTAGAGAAGTGTACATAGTATAAAGTTAGCTTGTAAATAGTTTTCTCGATTTTCTCCATGTTTAATATCCTGTTTCACTGTAAACTCAATGTTGCCTGTATGCGTTGTAGTATGTTTTTGTTCGATGTACACCGCACTGATTATAATAGCGCGGTATAGAAGAAATGTTAAATAAATAAATAAATAGATAAATAGTTGTTAACGCTATTGAGGAGGGCAGGAATAATACTGTAGTTTCTCTGAGGGGGAGAGAGGGGGATCAGGGGACCAACTATCAAGCCAGGATTAGATGGAGTAGATCATCAGGAGTGGGAGAGTTCATTGACTGGCTAGCCGGGCTTTTATTTTAGTCTGGGGATGCACCGATCCCCCCCTGGACAGCTCACAGTTAAGATCTGGAACTGTCCAAGGAGGATCGCTGCTGAAGAGGGGGGATGCCGGCAAGGTAGTTTAATATTGTCGGTGCCACAGATCGCCACATCCATAGCACTAACAATATTGTTTAAGGGTGGGGGGGGACAATTGGGGTATTGGTGGGGGGCACAGTAGCGATTGAATGTACAGAGCTAGTGAAAGCTCTGTGTACCCAATCACTACCATTACTCCCCTCGGATTTACTATGGCGACCCATGACACCTGCATCAGCAGGCACTGCAGGACTTTAGCCACAATTCCTGCTGTAAATCCAAAACCTCTGAAGCATCTGCAGAGGGAAATCTGGGAATGCCCTCTGCAGATAACAAGGAGGTTTTTCACTTACTGTGGGCCTTTTGCAGCTATCGCACTGCGATTTAGTAGTCATGCCCTTTAGACTGTAGGTCCTCTGGGGACCGGGATATACTTACTGTACCTGAATGTAATTGACTTTAAACATCTACTGGAAAGGCATGGGCTAAATCCTAGATAAATAAATAAAATCACCGAACCCTGGTTTAAATGTATTCTGCTTGTTAAAAACAGTCACAAGAACAACATACATTTGCCAGTAAAACCTAAATGGTGTTGTGGAAGAGGTCATTAAAACAAAAAAAACATAATTTAAAAAATGGAAAACAGGACCTAATGAGGAAAATAGAAACAAGCAAAGCACTAGTAAACATGACATAGTAACATAGTATATGACGGCAGATAAAGACCAGTATGGTCCATCTAGTCTGCCCAGCAAGGCAGCAAGAGTAGGTGCACTTGCCACTCCGTGCAGGTCACCTCTCCCCATGCCTTTGTTTAGCGGTGTACCCACCACTCTATGTAGGTCATCCCTATTTGTTCAAATATAAGAGATAGTTATGTTTATTTTGATTTTATCATGTTCCTATAAAGGGATCCACTGTGCCTGTCCCATGCCATTTTGAATTCTGTCACTGTATTTGCCCCCACCACTTCCATTGGGAGGGCATTCCAAGCATCCACCACCCTTTCAGTAAAAAAGTATTTCCTGACATTGCCTTTCATTTTACCCCCTTGCAGCTTCATGTTATGCCCTCTAGTTTTACAGCTTCCTTGTCTTTGGAAGAAGTTTGTTTGTTCATTAATACTCTTTAAGTATTTAAAGGTCTGAATCATATCTCCCCGTCCCTCTTTTCCTCCAGTGTACATATTTAGGTCTTCAAGTCTCTTCTCATAAGTCTTCTGACGTAGGCTCCAAATCATTTTGGTCACCTTCCTCTGAACCGCTTCCAGCCTTTCTATATCCTTTGTGAGATATGGTCTCCAAAACTGAACACAATATTCCAAGTGAGGCCTCATCAGTGACTTGTACAGTGGCATTAGTACCTCTTCCTTTCTGCTGGTAATTCCTCTCTGTATGCAACCCACCATCCTTCTGGCTTTTGCCACTACCTTCTCACACTGTTTTGCCACCTTGAGATCCTCAGAAACAATCACTCCGAGGTCCTTCTCCGGGTCCATGCACATCAAACTCTCGTCCTCTATCACATACAGTTCCCCTTGGATTTCTGCATGACACTGCACTTCTTCACATTAAATCCTAACTGCCAAGCATTAGACCATTCTTCCAACTTTTGTAAATCTTTCCTCATGTTCTCCACTCCCTTAGGGGAGTCCACTCTATTGCAAATTTTCGTGTCATCTGCAAAAAGACAGACTTTTCCATTCAACCCTTCAGCAATATCACTCACAAATATATTGAACAGTACCGCTCCCAGGACCAAACCCTGGGGCACACCACTAATCACCTTCTTTTCATCCGAGTGAGTTCTGTTTACCATCACCTTCTGTCTCCTGTCAGTCAACCAATTTCTGATCCAGTTCACCACCTTGGAACCCATCCCCAAACTGTTGAGTTTATTGATAAGCCTCCTATGAGGAACAGTATCAAAGGCTTTGCTGAAATCTAGGTAGATCACATGCCCTTGATCTAGTTCTCTGGTCACCCAGTCAAAGAACTCAATCAGATTTGTTTGGCAAGATCGTCCTTTGGTAAAACCATGTTGCCTCAGATCATGCAACCTGTTGGTTTCAAGGAAGTCCATTATTCGCTCTTTCAGGAGCGCCTTCATTACTTTTCCCGCCACCAAGGTAAGGCTTACTGGTCTGTAGTTTGTCACTTCTTCCTGGCTACCACATTTGTGAAGAGGTACCACATCAGCCCTTCTCCAGTCCTGTGGAACTTCTCCCATCTCCAAAGATCTATTAAAAACATCCTTTAACAGCTCTGCAAGAACCTCTCTGAGCTCTTTCAGTATCCTGGGATGTATCCCATCAGGTCCCATAGCCTCAGTTTTGCAAGCTATTCTAACACATCATCTTTTGTGAATGGTGTGGTGTCTACTCCATTCCAATTTGTATATTTGTCAATCACAGGTGGTCCTTCTCCAGGATTTTCTTTAGTAAAAACAGAACTGAAGTCTTTGTTTAGCATTTTCGCTTTTTCGATGTCACTATCCATGAATCCGTTCTCAGCACTTTTGAGCCCTGCAATTCTACCTCTGATTTTCCTCCTATCCCAAATATACCTGAAAAAGGTTTTGTCGCCACACTTCACATTTTTAGCCATCTTTTCTTCTGCCTTTGATTTTGCTATCCTTATTTCTCTTTTTGTCTTTTTTAGTTTGATCTTGTATTCTTTTCTGTGTTCCTCTGTTTGCGAACTTCTGAATTTTGTGAAAGCTGCGGTTTTTTGCCCTTATTTGTGCAGCCACTTCTTTGGAGAACCCAGTAGGTTTCCTTTTCCTCTTGTTTTTATGTACTTTCCTTATGTATATATCTGTTGCACCTTTTATTGCCTCCTTTAGTTTAGCCCATTGCAATTCCACTTCCCTAATCCCCTCCCACCCTGTCAACTCCTCCTTCAGGTACTTGGCCATTTTACTGAAATCAGCGTTTTTGAAGTCTAAGACTTTGCGTTTGCTGTGATTGGATTCCACCTTGGCTTTTATCTCAAACCACACCATGTGATGATCACTGCTGCTCACATGGGCGCCCACCTGAATATTCAACATGCTATCTCCGTTGATGAGTCCTAAATCCAGCATCAAGCTCTCCCTGGTTGGTTCCATCACCATTTGTTTAAGTAATGCTCCTTGGAAGGCATCCAGAATTTTTTTACTACTTTCCAGATTTGCAGAAGGAACACGCCAATCCACATCAGGTAGATTAAAGTCACCCAATATGATCACTTCCCGCTTCGTGACTATCTCTGCAATATCAACAATCAATTGACCCAGTACAAGCATTGTGGAACTTGTGTCTCTTGGGGAAACTGCTAGGTGCATATGACCTAGATTGGCCACTGTTGGAAACAGAATACTGGGCTTGATGGACCTTGGTCTGACCCAGTATGGCATATCTTATGTTCTTATGTATTTCTCTATCCATTTCTTTGGTTTGAGTTGGAGACCTGTAGACCACACCAGTTTGGATGACAGTGCCATCTCCTCTTTCCAACACAATCCATAGCGCTTCTTCTCCCCATGTCCCCATTTCAGCAGCTTTAATATTGCTTTTGACATTTAAGGCTATTCTTCCTCCTTTTCTACCCTCTCCATTTCTTCTAAATAGATTATAGCCAGCTATGTCTATTTCCCATTCATGCGACTCGTTAAACCATGTTTCTGTAATGGCCACAATGTCCAAGTCCATTTCCACCATTAGGGCTTCCAGATCAGGAACTTTGTTGGCTAGGCTTCGAGCATTTGTGTTCATTGCTTTCCAGCATTTCTTGATTGACTTGCCTGCATTTTGCATAGATTTTGTTCTACACGCCCCTTCCTGCTTGCCATTGATGTTTGGTTCAAAATTGTGGCTGTTTCCAATGTTGTTTTGCTGGGAGTGACGCACTGAACTTGTCCTTCTCCATCCATCACCCCCTTTCCCTAGTTTAAATGCCTGTCCACATAATGCCTGAATTTTTCACTTAGGATCCTTTTCCCTGCGACAGGGAGATGTAGTCCATCAGCACAGTATAGTCTCTTGTTGATCCATCTGTTTCCCCAATTGCCTATATATCTAAATCCTTCTTGTTTGCACCAGGTTTGGAGCCATGTATTAAAGTTGTTTTTGTGATGCAGCCTTTCTGCCCTCTTACCATAAACAATAAGGTTGGCCAAGAAAGAATTTGAGACAAAATTTGCCAAAAAGACAACCACTTAAAACAACTTTTTCAATTACATAAAAAACAAGAAATCTTTCAGAGAGACAGATGGATCATTAGATGAAGAAAGTTTAAAAAACGGCATTCAGGGAGGCAGAAAAAAAACCCCAAAATTAATTCTTTGCTTAAGTTTTTACTACAGGATTTAAAGGAATTGAAACAATTCAGTGTGAATCTGCAAGGGGTGCTAAATGACTAACCAAAATAATAATATCATCAGAACTTGATGGCATTCACCCCACAGTTCTGAAGGAACTCTTCTAAATAATCTACTTCTGGTAATCTCTAAACTGTCATTCAAATCTGCAATTCTGCCTAACAACTAGAGGTAATCCATTAGTGGTCTTGGGCAAGCCACTTAACCCTCCATAGCCCATGTTCTCTGTAAAATAGTTCTCTGTGTGCTGTGCTTTCCTGTCTAATCAATGTGTTTATACCTCAAAAATTTCCTGTCATGATTTGACAATTTCCAATCTGTAATCAAAAACCGCTGCTGATCGCTGGAAGTAGCGGTATACAAATGTATACTAAATAAATAAATTATAATGCCAATTTTTAAAAGAGGCTTCTGGGATGAACATGAAACAGACCAGTGAACCGGATAATGATGGCAGGTAGACTTGGGTAGGTACATATCCTAAATGAGCCATGGTTGTTTTTGACTTGCATCAAGTACGGAGTCATGGGGGTACTTTTTGAATATATAGCACTGGTGTGGAGGAGTAGCCTAGTGGTTAGAGCAATCTGCCTAATACCTAGACAATCAAGGGTTCAATTCCCACTGGCACTCCTTGTAACTTTGGGCAAGTCCCTTTACCCTCCATTGCCTCAGAAGAAAAGGCTGTCAATCTACTTCTGGTGATACATTGCCAAGAAAACCCAGAGGTAGCTGGGTCACTATGAATCAACACTGACTTGATAGCACTAAAAAAAAAAATGCATATGTTGAGTATATTGTGAATATCAGTAAAACACACTTCTACGTAAATGCATTTTGAATTCTATTTTTTAAATAGAATAATATGAACACTCTATAAGGGTGTGTACTTTTCACTATGCAGACTTTGCCAGATTTTTAAAGCAAATTTATACACACACATTTTAAATGTGGGTGCATAGTTTTCCTGGGGTAATTTTCAACAGGAAAGTAATTGTGACTACAGAAGCTATCCCTCATAAGAGAATTGAATAATCACATAATCTTGGGGTACTAGTGGATTTAGAATGTACAGTGATCCCCCACATAGCTGCTATTTCTAAAATATGGTGGTCACAATATTTAAAAGCACTTACCATGCTAGCAGCATCTATTATTGGATAATTGCAACTGGCCGGGCCTATCCAACAATTTTCAGCAGCACTCTCCAGATAGTACCACTGACAATAATCACTGATTGCTGTAGCACTATCTGTAAAATATAAGGAAATTAAGAGGGGGATACGGATGTTATCCCAAGAGCAGTGATTACCATCTGAGTAATTTTAGAAACATAGAAACATGACGGCAGAAAAAGACCACAAGGCTATCTAGTCTGCCCTCCCATATCACCCACTACAAGAGTCCCTTTTTTTCCTTTGGAGAGACTCTGTGTTTGTCCCATGCTTTTTTGAATTTAGATAATGTCTTCATCTCTACCACCTCCACCGGGAGATTAGTCCATGCATCTACCACTCTTTCCGTAAAGAAATATTTCCACATATTACTCCTAAGTCTATCCCCTTTCACCCTCATCCTTTGTCCCCTCATAGCAGAGCTTTCTTTCAATCGAAAGAGGCTCTCCTCCTGTGCATTTATGCCATGGAAGTATTTAAACATCTCAATCCTATCACCTCTGTCTTGCCTTTCCTCTAAAGTATACATATTAAGGTTCTTAAGTCTGTCCTCATATGCTTTATAATGAAGACCATTAACCACTTTAGTAGCCACCCTCTGCACCGACTCCAACCAAGTCTGTCCTCATATGCTTTATAATGAAGACCATTAACCACTTTAGTAGCCACCCTCTGCACCGACTCCAACCTGTTTATAGCCTTTTGAAGGTGCGGTCTCCAGAACTGCACACAGTACTCCACATGAGGTTGCACCAAAGACTTATACAAAGGCACTATCACCTCCTTTCTTCTGCTGGCCATTCCTCTTCCTATGCAACCAAGCATCCTTCTAGCTCTTCTACCTGTTTAGCTACTTTTAGATCATCAAACACAATCATGCCCAGGTCCTGTTCTTTCATGGACAAAAGTACGTCACCCCTATACTGTACCGCTCCCTTGGATTGTTGCAGCCCAAATGCATGACCCTACATTTTTTAGCATTAAATCTCAACTGCCAAATTCTAGACCATTCTTCAAGCTTAACTAGATCCCTCCTCATGTTATCTACATCTTCCTGGGTGTCTACTCTGTTGCAGGTTTTGGTATCATCTGCAAAGCGGCAAACCTTACCCGACAGTCCTTCTGCAATATCACTAACAAAGATGTTAAAAAGAATCAGACCAAGGACAGATTCTTGTGGTACTCCACTGGTAATCTCATTCTCCTCATAGTGAACTCCATTTACCTGTACTTTTTGTTGCCTCCCACACAACCAATTTCTAACCCAAGCAGTTACTTTAGGGTCCATCCTAAGGGTGCTTAGATTGTTTATGTTGCCTGTGCAGAATAGTCTCAAATGCTTTACTGAAATCTAAATACACCACATCTAGGGCTCTCCCTCGGTCCAACTCCCTGGTCACCCAGTCAAAGAAATCAATCAGATTTGTCTGACAAGACCAGTCCCTGGTGAATTCATGCTGCCTCGGACCATGCAATCTGTTGGACTCCCGAAACTTCACTATTTTCTCTATCAGCATCATTTCCAATAATTTACTCACCACCAAGGTTAAACTAACCAGCCTGTAGTCTTCAACCACATCCTTACTTCTGCGCTTGTGTAAAGGGACCATATGTGCCTCTCTTCAGTCTTCTGGCACCACCCATGACTCCAAAGAGGCATTGTAAAAGTCAGTCAGTGGAGCTGCTAGAATGTCCCCAAGTTCCTTCACTATTCTTGTATGTATCCCATCTGGTCCCATTGCATTGTCCACTTTTAGTTTAGCTAGTTCCTCATGAACACAGTCCTCTAAAAATCGTTTGAGATGCCCCTCGCTTTAAATGCTCAGTAGTAGTAGTAGTAGTAGTGTTCCTGTTTATGGGTGTTGTCTGAGGTCCTGGTCCCGACCCTTCATCTGTGAACACAGAACAGAAATATTTGTTAAGCAATTTTGCTTTATCCTCATCAGCTTCTACATGTTCCTCCCCTTCACCCTTTAGTCTGACAATAGCACATTTGCTCTTCCTCCTCTCACTAACATATCTGAAAAATATCTTATCACCCCATTTTATTGCATTGGCTATTTCTTCTTCTTTTTGTATCTTTGCTTTCCTGACTACTTTGCCAGCCTTTCTAAGTTTTTCCAAATATAGATGCCTGCCTTCCTCTGTCTGTGATCTCTTGTATTTCATGAATCCTCCCTCTTTTTCTTCACCTTTTCAGCTATCTCTTTTGAGAACCATAGTGGCCTACTTTTCCTTTTATTTACCATTCTAACAAAAAGGTTGGTCACCCTTAAAATATCACCTTTCCGTGTTGCCCACTGTTTTTCTACATTCCCCGGTTGTTCCCATCCCGCTAATGACTCCCTGAGGTATTGGCCCATCTTGGCAAAGCTAGTTTTCCTAAAGTCTAAGACTCTCACTTTTGAATGGATTCTATCAGCCATAGTCCTAATATTGAACCACACCATCTGGTGATCACTGGATGTGAGATAATCTCCCACTATAACATCAGAAACACTTTCCCCATTGGTAAGCACCAAGTCCAGTATGGCACCTTCATGTATGGGTTCTGTTACCAGTTGCCTGAATACTTCTTCTGTAAAGAATCCAGGATCTCCTTGCTTCTAGATGACACTGCAATCAACATCTGGCATATTGAAATGTGCCAATCAACATCTGGCATATTGAAATCCCCTATCAGTAGCACTTCCCCTTTCCAGCAATGCTGCGTATGTCTTCTATTAAATCTTTGTCCACGTCTTCTCCCTATGGTGGAGGTCTGTATATCACGCCAATGCAAATGGAATTCTCTTTCCCTCTTTCTAGTTTAACTCTCACTGCCTCCTCTCTCCCTTTTCAGCCCTGTATTTCCATAAGCTTTAATATTATTTTTACATATAGTGCCACTCCTCCTCCACTTCTTCCTACCCTGTGCTTTCTGAATAACGTATAGCCTGGTATAGTTATATCCCATTCATGGTTGTCTGTGAACCATGTCTCTATAACTGCCACTAAATCCAAGTCAGCCTCTCCCATTAAAGCCTCAACATCTGGGATCTTATTTCCCATGCTACAGGCATTTATAGATACTGTTTTCCAGATGTTGCCCCTTTTATTTATTTATTTATGCTTTTCTTCTATACCGCTTTTTCCCAAGATCAAAGGCGGTTTACAAGTAACACAATGAACAGTTTACAATTAACATAATGAACATGGTTTTACATGGAACATCTTGTTTTTTCAAACTACGTACAATTAACTTTTCGTAAACAACAACAAGTAACATGGAATATATAATTATGCAGATGTTGTAACTATTTACATTAGTTAAATATTTACATTATTCAATTGTTACCTATTTACCTATTTACCTACCTTTTACCTATTTCAATAAAGGTATTTATTGTTTCACTTACCTGGGGGCTTTTACTTACCTGGGGGCTTTCTTCACCAATCCCCAATGAATATAGTTTAAAGCCCTCTTCAATAGGTTAGCCAGTCTGCTACTGAAGACATGTCTACCCTTCTTGGAGAGATGAACGACAACTGTGCTCTGCAGCCCTTGGAATACCAAAACAATCTCGATGACACCATCCATGCAACCATGCATTTATCTCCAGGAGGCAAGCTTCTCTGCCCTGGCCTTTACCCTCAGCAGGGAGGATTGAAGAGAACACTACCTGCACCCCTATCTACTTCACTTTCTGACCCCAGAGCCATGAAGTCACTCTTGATATGCTTAGAGGGATACCTAGCAGTATCATTTGTGCTGACATAGTATAGTAATAGTCAGTAGGCTTGATGAGTCTCAGCAGACTCTCCATAACAACTTGCATTTTGGCACCTGGCAGACAGCACACCTTTCTGGACATCAAGTCTGGTTGGCAGATGGATGCTTCAGTACCCCTCAAAAGAGAGTCACCAACCACCACTACCTTTCGCTTCCTAGTGGTCACTGATTTTGTAACTTTGGGGTGCTCGAGCTCTGGTTTTTCCCTTTCCTGGGATGCCTCCGCCTCCTCCACTTCGAGTGCTGCATTATGGTTCTTCAATTCAAGGGCTTGAGGAGTTGGATTGGTGTTCTGCAGGCCCTAGTGAATCACATCCAACCTTGGTCTTCTGTAGGCTCCCATCCTCACCTCTGTTGGAGAGCTTGGATGTTTCAAGAATCATCTCAATGATGTACCGCTCACTGTTTTGAATGCGCCTCAGCCTTGCCACCTCTTTTCTGAGCTCCTCTATCTGTTTCATGAGATCTTCAGCATGCAGGAATCCTTCACATGGAACTAGTCCTTCAACTGCCATTGGGATCTCTGTCTGAACAGAGGTAGAAACTGTAACAGGGGCAACAGCTTTGGTAATTCAATTTTTCCCAGCCATTGTTCAGTTGGTGGAGCTTTGGTACCTTGCTTTGAAATGGAGAGACCCTGTTAGGAATGCTGTGGAAGATTCTGAAGACTTTTATTCAGTCCTCAGTTCTTTCACAGGCTAATCAGACCCACCAACTCTTGTTAAGGTGTGAGTGACTTCAAAGAGCTGAGAAAAAGAGAAACTAATAGCAGAGTTTTAAATGTACATCACTAAAAACCCCCAAAGTATTTCTCCTTTTAAAATATAGCAGCAAAAAGACTAACTCTTTCTAAAAATGTAGATCAAAACCCTTTTAAGAGCTCTGAAGCAGAGAGCTAGTAATTAAAAGCCACATTCTCTTACCATGCTTTGAAATGGAGAGATCCTGTTATGAATGCCTTGGAAGATTCTGAAGACTTTTATGCTGTCCTCAGTTTTTTCACAGGCTAATCAGGCCCATTATCCCCTGATGAGGTGTGAGTGGCTTCAAAGAGCTGAGAAAAAGAGAAATAGCAGTTTTAAATGTACATTACTAAAACGCCCCAAAGTATTTCTCCTTTTAAAATACAGCAGCAAAAAGACTAACTCTTTCTAAAAATGTAGACCAAAACCCTTTTAAGAGCTCTCATGCAGAGCACTAGTAATTGAAAGCAACATGCTCTTATCTTGCATTGAAATGGAGATACCCTGTTAGGATGGCAAAAAGGCTGTCCTAAGTTATCAGGATAGTTATCTGGATAATAAACTGAATTATTGTCATTCTCAGGATAGCAGCAGTGTTTACTGCTCTACCTGGATATTCAAAACTAGCCACAAACCAGATATCGGCACCAAATAATCAGATTTTATTTAGCTGCCTGTGGCGGCTGAATATTGACCCACGTTTTCCATTTCTGCCAGTTCTGATCTGTCTTAGCAATGAGCAGACCTAGAAAAAAAGGTGCTGGTATTCGTATGCAGGGTTCTTTCATTAATACATGAGGACTATGGGTCAGTTTTAGAGGCAATGAAAAAGGTGCCAGTACTCCATACCATAATTGTCTAAATAAATAAGAAAACCCTTAAGTCCACCAAAAAAACTATCAACAAACAATAAGGTCAGACCAAAATTATCTAAACTAGAGCCTAAACTTTTTATGTCAGAATGTTTGTTATAGAGAAAAAACATTTCTCGAAAAACAAACCTTTCCTTATAATTATTTAATAAAGGTATTCCCAACATCAACAATGTGCCAAACACAAACTACAATGCGCTCAACACAAATATTATTGATTTTTAAAATAGCTGTACTTAGCTGGCAGTTGTAAAGTGCTATCAAGGCTATTTGAAAGGCGTAAAAGGCTGCTGATGTCAAATAAATACACAAAGCTATCGACATCCAGTGTGCACTGAATGTTGTGCACTGGATGTCTATAGATATGCATGCTTATTTGAAGTTGGCAGCCTTTTACAGCTTTCAAATAGCCTTGATAGGCACTTGCATCCAGGGTGTCGTCTCTGCAACGTCAAGCCCCAGATGTTTTCCTCCTTCAATGGGGAATGGGTCTGCTATATGCTTTCCAACCCATTCCACTCATAGCCAAAACACTATTCAAGCCTGGGGGAGCTTTTGGCTCCATGGGCATAGCCTCTCCACCCCCAGGAGACTCACCCCAGCAGCCCACAGGGGACGTCTAATTCTGTTTGCCCACCGATGACAGCCATCACCACAAACACCTGGGTACTCCAGGTGGTCAAGGAGAGCTACCTCCTCGACTTGGAGCAGAGTCCCCCTCCATTCTTCCCGGGAGATCCCACCAGGATTCCCCTCCACCAGACCTTGCTATTGCAGGAGCTCACAGGTCTCCTTGAGGACAAGGCGGTGGAACCTGTACCCCTACACCTCTGGGGCAGAGGGTTCTACTCACAGTACTTCCTCGTACTAAAGAGAACAGGGGGTCTTAGGCCTATCCTGGGCCTGCGGGACCTGAACAGGTTCCTGGTGAGGGAGAAGTTCAAGATCCTGTCCCTTGGGATGTTGTTGCCATACTTTCAACTGGGAGACTGGATAAGCTTCTTGGACTTAAAGGATGCATATACACATTTTCTTATCCATTCCAATCACAGGCAATACCTCAGGTTCGTGGTGGGGGGCAGCCATTACCAATACAGAATCCTACCCTTTGGCCTGGCCTTCACCCCAAGGGCCTTTACCAAGTGCCTAGTGGTGGTTGTGGCCCACCTCTGCCTCCAAGAGGCCTTTGTCTTTCATTACCTGGACAACTGGCTCATCGGAGGGGTTCAGCTGCTGAGGTGCAACGGGCCATGGCCCGCACCATAAACATCCTACAACACCTGGGGTTCGTTATAAACCATGCCAAGTCTCATCTCCTCCTAATACAGTGTCTGGAGTTCATAGGAGCCTGGCTAGACACCCACCAGGCATGGCGCTCCTACCTGAGGACAGAGCTGACCACCTCAGGGCACTGGCCATAGATGTGCAATGCAGACGCACCATGTCTGCTCGCCTCCTGCTACATCTGTTGGGCCACATGACATCTACAGTCCATGTCACTCCAGACACCCGCCTCCATATGAGGACAGCCCAATGATACCTCCACTTCCTGTGGACCCAGGCCACCAGACAGCTGTGGGACAGGGTGATGGTGACCTACCAACTCACAGACTCCCTCGGCTGGTGGCAGGTTCTGCAGCCCCTCCATGCTGGGATGCCCATCCAGGCCCCCAATTTCCAGAGGGTCCTCAGTATGGGTGCCTCCCTACTGGGTTGGGGTGCTCATTGCAAGAACCTCTGCACCCAGGGCAGCTGGTCACATTCAGAGAGCCAACTGAAGATCAACCTGCTGAAGCTTCAGGCCATATCCCTGGCTCTTGGAACCTTTCCCAACTGCCTGCAGCACCAGTCGGTGCTGGTCCAGATGGACAATCAGATGGTGGTGTTATACGTGAACAAACAAGGAGGCAAGGGGGTCCTATCCCCTCTACCAAGAGACAGTGGCTCTCTGCTCCTTTGCGCTCCACAATGAGATGTTCCTCCAGGCGGTGTATTTGAGTTGCCAGGACAGTGTCCTGGCAGACAGGCTGAGCAGGGTCCTCCAGCCGCACAAGTGGCAGCTAGATCCCAGAGTGGCCTCTTGGCTCTTCCAGCTCTGGGGAATTCCACTAATGGACCTATTACAAGACCAACCAACTCTCCCGCCAACTGCACCCCTCATGGACGGAGGGCCTTCTCTATGCCTTCCCGCCCAAGCCTCTGATTGCCCTCTTCAAGGCTCAGCATGATGGGGCGTTGCTGATACTGATCGCCCCTGTGGTGGCCCAGGCAACCATAATTCCTGCTGCTCCTCTGCTTGACCTCGGCACCCCCTGAGGGGTGCTTTGAGGTTATTGTCACAGGAGGAGGGCTCCCTCCTACACCCTAACCTGAGGTCTCTGTCGCTCAAGGCTTGGCTGCTGAAAAAGTAGTCTTGGCCCGATTAAACCTGAACAGTTCAAGGGTTCAGAAAGCAGCTCAAAATCCACCTCTTCACTACATACTATGGAAAAATCGACTCACATCCAAACTCACAAACATCACTGACACAACAACCCATTACCTAACACAGCTGGTGGTAGGGATCACTCAAAGCCATACAGACCCCAACCATGCTCACCTAAACCAAGGAGCACATGTATATAGTTAACCTGTACATAATTTCAACTGAAAATGTTTCTTGTGAAGTTATCATGTAAAACGTTAGCCACTGTTTTATGTAATATGTTTTGGTTCTCTGTAAACAGCCTCTGATCTCTGGAAGGGGCGGTATAGAAAAATGTAACAAATAAATAAAATAAAAACCTCTCGGAGGAGGTAGAGGAGGTCCTGCTGGCCTCCCATAAGGAATCTACGAGATGGGCATACTCCTTCAAATGGCACAGATTCTCAGTGTGGTGTACAGAACGGCAAGTTAACCCGTTCTTGTGCTCGGTGCAGCTCATGCTGCAACATTTGCTCCACCTGTCGCAGGCAGGACTGAAGTCCAACTTGGTCTGGGTGCACCTGAGTGCTCTGGCGGTGCGCCACCACCTCATCGAGGCAAGCCCCTCTCTGTTCAGCCCCTCATGACCCACTTCTTGCAGGGCCTCTTGTTATCCAAGCCCACCATCTTCCCTCCTGCGGCAGAATGGGACCTCAATGTGGTGCTATCCAAGCTCACTGGGCAGCTGTTTGAGCCCCTGGTTACCTGCCATCTGTGGTACCTCTCATGGAAGGTCGTCTTCCTGGTAGCGCTCTCATTTGCTTGCAGGGTCAGCGAGCTCCATGTGTTAGTGGTGGATCCACCATACACTACATTCTATAAGAACACGGTGGTGCTTCGCACACACCCCAAATTTCTCCCTAAGGTGGTGACCCACCTCAATCAGGAGGTGGTGCTCCTCACCTTCTTTCTGTGGCCTCATGCCAGCCGGGTGGAGACCATACTGCATACCCTGGACTGTAAGAGGGCCCTGGCCTTCTACCTTCAACATACCCAACGCCACCAAAAAGCCTCTCAGCTTTTTGTCTCCTATGACCCTAGTCAGCTGTGGGAGGCGGTGATCAAGCGAACTCTGTACACTTAGGTAGCGGACTGCTTTTCCCTCATTTGTGAGCAGGCTGGGCTCTCACTGGAATGCCGGGTCATGGCGCACAGCATCGATGCCATGGTGGCATCGGCAGCAAACCTGCATTCTGTCCCTTTGTCAGACATCTGTCGAGCTGCCACCTGGTCTTCAGTCCACACTTTCACAGCTCATTACTGCCTAGAGAGAGAGTCATGATGGGACAGTGCCTTTGGCCAGGTCATACGTAATCTGTTCGGGTTGTAGGCAACTCCTGCCCTCCGACTCTTCTGTGTTCAGGCTACCGGAGTCCTGGTTCTCACTGGATACTTGGGTCTCTTGAGAGTCTGTCTCCTTAAGACTCACTTGCTGCTGCTCATGGCTGACACTTTTCTGGCCACCCATGGCATTTCTACAGATTTTCGGTAGCCTGTAGCTAGGGAGTCCCATATGTGAAGACTAACTTCCAGCTTGTTCCTGGAGAAAGTGTAGTTACTCACCTGTAACAGTTGTTCTGAGGACAGCAGGAATCAGTCCTCACAACTCTGCTTCATCCCCATGGCTATGTCATTTGACTGAGGCAAGATGGCACCCTTGGGCAGGAAGGGGACCACCCATGTGTGGTGCATCTCCCAAAGGCTTTCTTTGAAAGATGGGGAGGAGCTTCCACACAGAGCTGCGTCGACGTTACCTTTATGTGAGGAATGATTCCTTCTGTCCTTGGAGAACACCTGTTACAGGTGAGTAACTATGCTTTCTCATAAGAACATAAGATATGCCATACTGGGTCAGACCAAGGTCCATCAAGCCCAGTATCCTGTTTCCAACAGTGGCCAATCTAGGTCATAAGTACCTAGCAGTCTTCCCAAAAGACACAGGTTCCTCAATGCTTGTATTGGGTCAAGCAGTGATATCCTGGGTCCCTTTTAATAATGGTTTATGGACCTTTCCTCCAGGAACGTGTCCAAACCCTTTTTAAACCCAGCCACACTAGCAACTTTTACTACATCCTCCAGTAGCAAATTCCAGAGTTTGATTACACGTTGAGTGAAAAAAATATTTTCTTTTATTAGTCTTAAATAGGTTAGCCTGTAGCTTCATTGTATGTCCCCTAGTCTTTTTATATTCTGACGATGTAAACAATCGATCTACGTTTACCCGTTCCACTCCATTCATTAATTTATAGACCTCTATCATAGGTCTCTGGCTTCTTCAAAGTCCAAACCCAAAAGTAAGTCAAAGTCTGTGTCCATTTCCAAATCCTCAGCATCGAAGACTGATTCCAGTGCTAGGGAAAAGTCCCAGCATAAGCATCACGACTCCCCAGAGGTGCTTCAGATGCAGACTGGCCAGCCAAACAGCCTCGGTGGGAGGATCTATCCTCCATATCACAAGTAGAACTTTGGGACACTCCCGAGGCACCTACCTCTGGAGAGCTACCAGTTCTATGTTCTGGGATGTTGGCTCATAGCCCTGTACATGACTCCACCCAGACTTCGGCCTTCTCCCTAGACCAGCACATGCTGACTCTCAAGAGGAGTTTGGCAGCACTCCTGGCAGCCTCAGTACTGATAACATCAAGAGCTTCAGGAGTGCAGGCTTCTGCACCAAGCCAACAGCCAGTGTATCAGGCCCAATGACTGCTCTTAAACCAGCATCATCAGAGCACCAGAAGCTGATTCCTCCATTATTATTATTAATATTATTTATTTAGCTGTATTTATATCCCACTTTTCACTGGGTCAAAGTGGTCAATTGGGGGATACTTTTAACACAAGGGGATATGAGACACATATGCTAATACTTACAGGGAACATGGGCAATGGAGGGTTAAGTGACTTGTCCAAGACCACAAGGAGTGCTTATAGGACTAGAAATCCCAGTCCCTCTGGCCTGAGATTGGTGTCCCCAGGTGGGGCTTGAACCCCCAGCCCTCTGGCCTGAAGTACCTTGTCCTAACCACTAGACCACTCCTCTCACCATTGCAACTGATCGATGCCCCCGGTATCCAACAGACTCAGACCACCATTGCTCTCTGTTCCAATACCTCTGAGTATCAGTATCGGCATCAACAGTTGACTTCCACGAAGCATCGAGTTCAAACCCAGGACCATTGATACTTTGATTTCTTGCCATTCAAGTTCTTCAGAATCTGATGGAGGTCTCTCGAATCCCGAGAGCTTCTTGACATCCCTACAGACCCTTTGCTGCCTCAGGAATGGCATCAGTCCCCAGCAGAAGATATGTCCTTTCAGGACTTCATACATAACATGGCAGCAGAGCTTGCCATCACAGTAGCCTCAGAAAAGGAACTAAGAGTGGAGGAACTGGAGACACTCTAATACCCTCCAATGCCCAAGGTGGTGGCTACCTTACCGGTGCATCGTATCCTGCAGTATCTTATGCTCCGCATGTGAGAGGCCCCGCTCATGGTTCTGTCTGTCAGCAAGAGGCTCAATAACATATACCAAGTACCAGAGTGCCCAGACTTCCAAAAACCTCAGCTTCCAGTGGTGGAATCGGCGATGCATGAATAAAGAGCTCAAAGAACCATGCATCCTAGCAGAGACTCAAGGACACTCAATGCCTTCAGGTGTCGATGTTTCCGTGTATGCATGTTGACCTCCCAGAATCAACTCTTACATGCTGTACAGGGGCATGTTTTTGAAGGATGTCACCAGGGATCTGGAGTCTTTTGCCCCCCCTGCTTCCTGAGGATAAGCAGAGTATTCCCAAACACTCATCAAGCAAGGCCAGAACACTTCTAAGTTTCTTACCAGGGCCTCTTCTGATGCCTTTGAATCCACAAGCAGAGCTTCAGCAGTCTGCATTGGGGCTCACAGAAAGGCTTTGTTACCAGCATCAGACCTCGAGCAATGGGTCCAGGATAAATTAGCTAAAAGAGACGGCTGAAGGGAGATATGATAGAGGGACAGGAACTGCTCTACGAATTCCCTCCCATCCCCTTGATACCCAAGACACTGTTCAAACTACAGGCTGACAGGGGCTCGATGATTCTCATAGCCCCCTTTTGGCCCCGTCAACCGTGGTTTCCTCTGCTTCTTCACCTTGCGCAGACTCAACCACTCAACATGGGATGTGCGCCTGACCTCCTCTCTCACGACCATGGGTCACTCCTCTATCCCAGTCTTTACTCTCTATGCCTCACAGCATGGCTGCTGAAGGGCTCATCAACCTCAACCTTCCACAGGCGATCAAGGATGTCCTTCTTGCATCTCGTAAGGATTCTGCCAGATGATCTTATGCCTTTAAATGATGTGGGTTTGCCCTTTGGTACTCCCCAAAGGACCTTGACCCATTTTCTTGCCCAGTGGCATCACCTCTACAATATTTCTTCCACTTATCCCTGACAGGTCTTATGACTAACTCAGTGAAAGTTGACCTTAGTGCTATTGCAAACCAGTGAATGGACAGCTTATCTCCTCACATCCCTTAGTAGCATGCTTCATGTGGGGTCTCCTGCTGTCCAAGCTACCCATTAAGCCACCTCCAGTGTCCTGGGATCTGAATGTGGTTCTGATGCAACTTCTAAAGCCACCTTTCGAAGCTTTAGTTACCACTTCACTAAAATTTCTATTTTGCATGATCATCTTCCTCATTGCCTTTACTATAGCTCGCTGTAGGCTCAAGTGGCGGATCCCCCCTATACTCAGTTCCACCATGACGAGATGGTTCTACATACCCATCCACATTTCTTTGCAAAAGTGGCTTCTTCCTTCCATCTAAATCAATTAGTAATCCTCCCAGTTTTCTTCCTTAGACCACATGCATCTCGGGCTTAAGCAGCGCTACACACTTTAACCCTGGGAGTACCGATGAGGTCAAAAGTGACCCCATTGCAAGTTTCACAATGCGTATCTCGGAAAATAGTTGTTCAAGAATGCAATCTTTTTATGACTTTTCACATGTCAATATTCTCTTTATATTGCGCCATGAGAGGAATAATTTTCATCCGCTAGGTGACGCTAGTGATGAATTGCAGCACAGAGTACCAGTGGGGTCATTTTTGACCCCAGTTGCTTACATCCAGTTTGGATCATGATACAATTTGCAGTTTTTTGAATTTTTTGATCTGACAAAGGTATTTATCATTAATTATGTATCATTTATTTTTTGTTTTCTTATTTTATGAAAATTACACATTTTCTGTAATTGATAACATACGTTCTCTCATTATTTCTGATGAAATCTAAAGGCTTTCAGCTCATTCATCACGATTATTGTACACCTATAGTAAAACTGCTTTGCGTTTTATTCAACTTTATCTTTGTTTATTTAGCCATATTTATATACCGCCTTTCTCCGGGTCAAAGTGGTTACAATTGGGGGATACATTTAACACAAGGGATACGAGACATATACACTAATACTTACAGGGAACATGGGCAACGGAGGGTTAAGTGGCTTGCCCAAGACCACAAGGAGCACCTGTGGGACTAGAAACCCCAGTCCTTCCGGCCCAAGGTTTCTGTCCTCCAGCGGGACTTGAACCTCTGACCCTCCGGCCCGAAGTACCTTGCCCCAACCACTAGGCCAATCCTCTACTCCTTTTATTTATTTTAGGTTATTGTTTATGATGTCAAAACAAAAGTATTCAGCTGCCCAAGTAAGAGAAATACTGCAACGAGATGCTGACAGTGACGGCTCTGAGTCGTCTGATGATGCAGCATATTCAGCAAGCGAAGAAACATATCAGCCAAGTTCGGGCGATAAATCTGATGATGACTGTCATGATTCAGATGGCGACAGCAGTTGGTCGCCAAGTGAATGTTAGACTGATGTTGAGCCGGTAACATCTCCTGCAGCAAAGAGTCAAGTTACAGGTCGAGGCTGTGCTGGACAAGGAAGAAGGCAGGAGTCCTCGGTGTCAGTATCATCTGTGAGGAATCTTAGTTGTGGTCGTAGAGGAGCTAAGAGGTCATCAACTATAAGCACAAATGTTGCCATTGAAGCCTATGTATCTAAGGATGCCACATCATGGAACAGGATATAAAGCAAACTGCTGGAAGATACGCCAGAGCTAATATCATGCCCAACAAGGTCCTACAAGATATGCTGTACAAAATGTTGATGGCCCTCTCGCAGCATTCCACTTGTTCATGAGGTAGAACTTATTGAATGAAATCATGATGTGGATGAGCAAACAAGGAAGACACATTTATGACGACACCTGGAAAGATTTGACAGACGGAGAATTTCAACGTTTCTTGGACTTCTGATCCTCTCAGGCGTGTACAAGTCACGAAATGAAGCCATAGTTCAGTTGTGGAACCTTGAAGATGGTCGTTCTGTTTTCGGCAAAAATATGGCCCGTAACCGTTTTCAGCAAATTTCTTGTGCTCTCAGATTTGATGATGCAACCAACAGACGTGAACAACGAGGTGTGGATAAGCTTGCTCCAATCAGACACGTTTTTGATACCTAGGAAGCAACTCTAAAAGGCTTGTTTACAAAGCCGCGGTAGCGGTTTCCGCCTAATATCGGAGCCGCGGCCCCATTGAATTCAATGGGGCCGTGGCTCCGATATTGAGCGGAAGCCGCTACCGCGGCTTTGTAAACAAGCCCCTAAGTGACACCTTTGTTCCTGGTGAAAATGTTACTGTGGATGAGCAACTGCTTACATTTCGTGGCCATGTTACGTTCAGACAATATATTCCCAGCAAACCTGGGAAATATGGAATAAAGCTATGGATGTGTGTGACAGACAGTGCAATGTCATATGTTCTGCGTCTTCAAGTATATACAGGAAGGGAACTCGGACAAAACAGGGAACAGAATCAGGGTGAAAGGGTTGTGCTGCAACTCACTGAAGGATTGACGCGATCTGGCAGAAATGTTACTGTTTACAATTTCTTTTGCAGTTTATCCCTGTCACGGAAATTGCTAGAAAAACAAATGACACTTTTGGGGACAATTCAAAAGAACAGAAAAGAATTACCTCCAGAATTTGTAACAGCAAAGTGCCAAGAGGTATTCACTTCACTGTTTGCCTTTCACGATGACGCCACTCTGGTTTCCTATTGCCCGAAGAAAGGAAAAGTGGTTGTTCTTCTGAGCAGTTTGCATGATCAAGAAGAAGTAGATAACACACGTCCAGAGAAAAAAAACACGCATGATCTTGGAATATAATTCTAGTAAAGGTGGAGTAGATACGGCAGATCAAATGAATACCAGCTTGTAATATAAACTGTAAATAGTTTTTAATAACCTTGTTATTGACTTGTATATAGTCTCCCTAATTTTTCAGCCCCAAGTTTCTTTTTCCTGTTACGATGTAAGCATTGAGATCACTTGTTCTGATGCAAAAGTTTTTGTTATTTGTAAACCGCACTGATACTGAAAAGCGCGGTATATAAGAATGAATAAATAAATAAAAATGTTGCGCACGTATACCACAAAATGAATGACAAGACACTGGCCAGTGACAATCTTCTACAACATGTTGGACATCAGTGCTTTGAATGCCTTCATTGTTTGGATGTCACTAAATCCAGAATGGCAGTCCAAGTCAAAGCACAGATGTCTATTCCTCTTATTTATTTATTTATATTCTCTTATATACTGTGCTATTCTGCATCAGTGTGGTTTACATTGAACAAACTGAAATTACATTGAACAGGACATTATAACTTGGAGATAACTATTTTAAAGGGAACATGGGCTATGGAGGGTTAAGTGGCTTGCCCAAGACCACAAGGAGCACCTGTGGGACTAGAAACCCCAGTCCTTCCGGCCCAAGGTTGCTGTCCTCTAGTGGGATTTGAACCCCCGACCTTCCGGCCTGCAGTACCTTGCCCCAACCACTCCACTCTTGGAATTAGGAAAGCAGCTGCTTCAGAGTAATTGCAGCGAGACTTCTTCCAGCATTGAAGAAGCCACTGATGCTGTTTGCAATGTCGGGATCCCAAAGAAAAGGGCAAGGTTTCACTGCTGTTCCAGAGAAAAAGACAAGAAAAGCAACATAGTTTGCACCTCCTGCAAGCGCAATGTTTGCAAAGAATATTCAGAAATTGTCTGTGTCTCGTGCAAATGACTGCAGTACTTTACTATTTTCATCAAGTGCATGCAAAAACTGCTTTCATGGCAACTCTTCTTCATGTAATTTTATGATAAAGCATTAAATTTCAAAACATTTAATAATAAATAATTAATTCGTATTAATATTTTGTCTGTTTAGTTTAAATTTTTCATGGTTAACAATTAAAATTCGTCGTGGGATCATTTATGACCCCAACGGTATTCAGTATGTACAAAAAATCTTGGTAATTCCAGGGTTAAACTGCAAGCAAGCGCTGACCTACTACTTAGATAGAAATAAAGATCACAGAAAATCATCTCAATTATTTATTTCTGTTGATCCTAGTCACCTGAGCCTACTGGTAACGAAACATACTCTATCTAGATGGATAGCAGATTGCATTTCTTTTGCTTATGCACAGGCAGGACTCTCATTGGACGGTCATGTCACTGCTCATAATGTGCAGGCTATGGCAACATCGTAGCTAATCTCTGTTTAGTAGCCATTGAGGACATTTGTCAGGCAGCTACCTGGTCCTCCATTTCATACTTTTGCCACACACTACTGTCTGGACATAGACTCCCATTGCGACGCTGTCTTTCACCAAGCTGTACTCCAGCACCTCTTTGAGACTTAAACTCAACTACTACCCTCTGTCCCTGACTTCTACAAGATACCAGACTATCATTGGGTGGGCATTGCCTCCTGAAATCAAGTCCAATGGCCCAAACTCTTCCAGAGTCTTTGACTACATATTTTTGCCTCTGGGATTGCACTACTCTCCGCCCCCCCCCCCCCATACCAGTCTGGTACCTGGGAGCCAGTGAGTCCCAAACAGTGTGACAAGGTGGTGGCAAAAGCCAGAAGGATGCTGGGTTGCATACAGAGAGGAATTACCAGCAGAAATGAAGAAGTATTAATGCTACTGTACAAGTCACTAGTGAGGCCTCACTTGGAATATTGTGTTCAGTTTTGGAGACCATATCTCACAAAGGATATAAAAAGACTGGAAACCATTCAGAGGAAGGTGACCAAAATGATTTGGAGCCTGCATCATAAGACGTATAAGAAGAGATTTGAAGACCTAAATATGTACACTCTGAAGGAGAGGAGAGACAGGGGAGATATCATCCAGACCTTTAAAAGCTTAAGAATATTAATGAATAAACAAACCTCTTCCAGAGATAGGGAAGCTCTAAAACTAGAGGGCATAACATGAAGCTACAAGGGGGTAAACTGAAAAGCAATGTCCGGAAATACCTTTTCACTGAAAGAGTGGTGGATGCTTGGAATGCCCTCCCAATGGAAGTGGTGGGGGCAAATAGTGACAGAATTCAAAATGGCATGGGACAGACACAGTGGATCCCTTTAAAGCAATAGGATAAAATCAAAATAAGCGTAACTATCTCTTATATCTCAACAAATAGGGGTGACCTACATGGACCAGTGGGTACACCCCTAAACAAAGGCCTACGTGCAAGAGTAGGCGCACGAAGTAGCAGGTGCACCTACTCTTGCTACCTTGCTGGACAGGCTAGATGGTCCATACTGGTCTTTCTCTGCTATGAACCTTTTTGAGGAGAATCACTGGGAAGATGGGAAGGCATGTACGCACGTGCAGAGGGATGCTCCCAAACGCTTCCTATTGGATGCTGGGAAGTGTTCCCGCTTTGGCTCCGTTGGAGGATGTCACCCATATGTGAAGACTGATTCTTGCTATTTTCAGAAATCACCCATTATAGATGAGTAACTTTGCTTTTTCTCTCAATTAATACTTAAGCTTTGGAGTACATTGCTGGAGGATGTAATAAAAACAGGTGGTATAGATGGGTTTAAAAAAATATTTTGACAAATTCCTGGAGGAAAAGTCCATAAACTCTTAAGATAAACTGAGAGAAAAAATACTGCTTATCCCTGGAGATAAGTAACATGGAACTGGCTACTTTTGGGATATGCCAAGTATTTGCGACCTGAATTGACTACGGTTGGAAACAGGACAGTGGACTTGACGATCCATTGGTCTAATCCAGGATAGCAATTCTTATGTTTTAAGCAAGACATTGGGAACACATGAAAAGCAATGGGCTCCAGGAACACAGGAGGCAGGCATCACAGCAGAGCAAAACCAAACAAGAAATCTTAGAGAAGAAATTCCCTGGTCAAATGTAATAGGTGTATGGATTGAATATCTAATATATTTTGCCCTGCAAAATGTAACATGCATGATGATCTATATTTTCAAAATGATATTAATACAAATGTGTGCTTCGCCATTTAAGTCTTAATAGACCAAAGTTAAGATTTTAATTTTAATTCATTGAATAGGTAACCAGTGTGAAGAGTAGAAAATAGAGATTTTTCACTATCTCAATTAGTATTCGTACTGCTGTTTTCTGCATTACTTGCAGGGTCCTCAGTGCAGAAATGGAGAAACCCATACAGACTGAAATTGCAGGAGTCAAAACCAGAAGTTATGAGTGACTAGATTACTGTGCAGATCTTTGGGGTTCAGAATGGTTTTAGATGATGGGTTACATGAAGATGACTTTCAGGTCTACAATCTGATATAATACTAGAATCCACCATTTTCCAAACTGAATGTGGGTTGCAAGATTTGGTATCTGAAGTCTTGAGTTTCGAAGATTCTGGGGAGTGCCTGAAGTGGCACTTTCATTCTTTGAGGAACTGGAGATGGGAAGGAAACCCCAGGGAAGCTTCAATATGAATCAGAGAATGGTGGTGGAGGGGAGGGATCGCCCACACTAACTGGCTCTTGCACTTTGAAATGTTTAATGTGGGGTATTGTTAAGGAGTGCTGAGACAAGACCTGCCACTGAATATTTACCTGCTGGAAATTTGTCTCAAAAACTTGTGGAAAAAGGAGATTTGGGTCAAACTGATAAATTCTGTGTATTTATAGTCAGGATATAGTAACAAAACTTTCTGTTAGTGTTTACTTCCTATGTACCCAACCCAGGCTCAATCTTTGATTTATAGGTTCTTAAGCCAATTAATAGACTTGGAGAAAAATTTTTCAACTCAACATTTGCACGAGCAAATTATTAGCCCTTAGGAATAAATTAGTTCTAGGTCCTTACAGTTCAACATAAATATTATACAGTATACCTAATTGGGGTCATTCTATCTCACAAGTAGAATTCCCTGCCAGCCCCATCAAAAGCCTCCCCGTACGAACATGTTTGTACAGGGAGGTTAGACGGGGTGGGAGGGAGAATTCCGGAGGTGGAGTGAATATGGGGCATGGGCAGTCCACGACTCTTGGATGTACAGGGCTGATTCTGAGGTTGGCACTGTATGTTCGTGGCCTTGAATGTAGACGGAGGATTTATTCCAACCACAAAGGTGAAATAAGTCCCCCTGGATGTCGTGGGATCCTGCTGTCAGGCCTGGATAGGATGGTAGGGGGTGCAGGAAGTTCCTTCTTCGCACCCAGACCTTGGCCATGGGAAGCCGGATCGAGGGACTGGCTGCGGAGAAAGAAGTGCATCAGCGGCGGCCAGCATACGCGGCTCCTGAATGGAGCCGCGGTGCCAGGGCGACGAGACGCCATGGCACAGCAGCTCCAATCAGGAGCTTGTCGGGTGGAGCGGGGGAATTGGGTGTGCATGCAGGCAGATCGGAATTGGGGCCCAGTCTGCATGTTCAGGCCCTAGACCTGATTCTGATCACAAGGGTACATGTTTAAGGGACTTTATATTAAATTATGTATCCTTATTCCTTTAGCAAATTTAAATAACTAAACAGCTCACTAATACTAAGATGCAGACAGCAGTCCAGCAGCGGGATGGGGACTATCCTGTCATTTATTTATTTATTTATTTATTTATTTAGTTGAAAGGCTTATATACCACTTTTCCAAAGATCAAGGCGGTTTACATTAAACATAACAGAACTTTCCAGAGAACAAAGTTAATATAACACAATGAACATAATAAAACTGAACAAATTTACATATAACATGTGAACAGTACATAATATGTAGGGACTTAAGTGGGCTTATAAGGGAAGGAAGAGGAGGGTGGTTTGTAGGCATGAGGATCACCTGGTGCAAAGGTGGCAGACCTCAAGGATCACCTATATAAGATTTTAGACAAGGCTGAGGAGGATCCAAGCATCTTAGTATGTGCCAATGACATAGGAAAGCACAGAAGGTAGGTTCCGGAAACCAAATATAGGTTTTTAAGTAGTGAGTTTAAATTAGAATTTCAAGGATAGCAGTCTCAGAAATGCTTTCCATTCCATTCTCAGGACCCAAGAGGCTGGTAAAGCTCTGGAATCTTATTATGTGGATGAGACAATGGTGCATGGAAGAAGGATTTAGAATTGTTAGGAACTGTATTTGTTGATAGAAAATTCACTATTGAGGTCCACAGTAACTTCACACAAATGACTTCCAAACAGTGGCAAGGGATCAGGGTCTAGTAGCAGCAGTTTAAGTTTAAATTTAAAACACAGAAGAAAACTTTCTGGTTACATTTCATACCCAGCAGAGAGCTTGTAGCTTAAATTTAATAGTCACTCAGGGCCTAGTATCAGCAAGTACTTTTAGTTTAAATTTAAAACACAGAAGAGTGGAGGAATGGCCTAGTGGTTGGGGCAAGGTACTTTGGGCCGGAAGGTCAGGGGTTCAAATCCCACTAGAGCACAGCAACCTTGGGCCGGAAGGACTGGGGTTTCTAGTCCCACAGGTGCTCCTTGTGGTCTTGGACAAGCCACTTAACCCTCTATAGCCCATGTTCCCTGTAAAATAGTTATCTCCAAGTTATAATGCCCTGTTCAATATAATTTCAGTTTGTTCAATGTAAACCACACTGATGCAGTATATAAGAGAATATAAATAAATAAGAAGAGAGCTTTCTGGTTAAATTTGGAACCCAGCAGAGAGCTTGTAGTTTAAATTTAATAGTCACTCAGGGCCTAGCATCAGCAAAGTACTTTTAGTTTAAATTTAAAACACAGAAGAGAGCTTTCTGGTTAAATTTGGAACCCAGCAGAGAGCTTGTAGTTTAAATTTAATCGTCACTCAGGGCCTAGCATCAGCAAAGTACTTTTAGTTTAAATTTAAAACACAGAAGAGAGCTTTCTGGTTAAATTTAGAACCCAGCAGAGAGCTTGTAGTTTAAATTTCGTAATAAGTTAGAGCCTAGCAGCAGCAAAGAGCTATAATTTAAATCAAATCAGAATATTGCTTAGCACAAAAGGCAAAACAGGGTCAGTACTCTTTGAGCAACAAATAAAGTCTTCTAGAGACCTTTACAAAGAAGCCTTCTACCTAGGGGGCAAGAGACCCGTGAAACTTTTTCAATAGGTTTTTAACACCAGGTGGCAGGTCAAAAGCCATTTTGAAAGACTCCTTCTATCCAAGCAAGGACTGTTAATCACCCAGGAAGTAGGTCGCAGCTTACCTCAGCAGCACAGGCATAAATAGCTCAATCAGAGCTCTGTGATCCTAAGTCTTAAAGGACTAGAAAAGGGGACTGTTACTTCTGGTGAGAGATCTGCAATTGTGAGTATATACTTCTGGGAATTTTCTGAAAGGAATTCTTTCTATTACAGCTAATTAATCTGTGAACCACTATTTTTTGTTAAATCAGTCAGGGCCTAGTAGCAGCAGTTTAAGTTTAAATTTAAAACACAGAAGAGAACTTTCTGGTTACATTTCATACCCAGCAGAGAGCTTGTAGTTTAAATTTAATAGTCACTCAGGGCCTAGCATCAGCAAAGTACTTTTAGTTTAAATTTAAAACACAGAAGAGAGCTTTCTGGTTAAATTTAGAACCCAGCAGAGAGCTTGTTGTTTAAATTTCATAATAAGTTAGAGCCTAGCAGCAGCAAAGAGCTATAATTTAAATCCAATCAGAATATAGCTTACCTCAGCAGCAGAAGACAGGGTACTGTGTAGCAGCCCTCTTTTAATAAGTGTTCTTTCCCTCCCTCCCTCCCTCCCCAACACCCACCCACACCTGGGATAATCGTAGCTTTATAGTTACTTACACATCTTAAAGGACAGGAGGTGCTCTCATGTGAAGCTCGTTACCCAAATCAGTCATACACTAAGGACCTGAGATTAATTAAGCTTCAGGTGAACAAGGTATATTAAATGTATTAGGTACAGTTTTATTAGTATAAATATCCATAGCAACCCTTAGTAAGTAAAGAACTTAAAGATCTAAACACAAGCTTAAAACTGAGATGCAGACAGCAGTCCAGCAGCGAGATGGGGGCTTTCCAGACTTTTGCATTGAGTGTCACATATATGATTTTCTCCCAGTTGATGAGCGGTCTTATGTGTGCACTAGGTGCAAGGTGCTCTTTGCTCTCAGGGAACGAGTCCGTTCTCTAGAGGCTAGAGTAGAAGATTTGGAAAACATAAGAAAGACAGAGAGGTACATAGACAAGACCTACAGGGATATAGTCCTGAAGTCCCACCTCCAGTCTGGCAGCATCCCTGTTGCCATGGAGGAGAGAGGTCACGTGACAGGAGAGCATCACCCTGGTGTGGACAGGAAGTGATCCTGTAACTAGGACCTGTCCTCCAGGTGATGTAAAACCCTCTCGCACTGAGGAAGTTTCTCCAGGGCCATGTGCCCATGAGGGAAGGGTTAGGACAGACGTTATAGTAGGTGATTCGATCATTAGGCATGTAGATAGCCGGTGGCTGGTGGACGTGAGGATCGCCTGGTAACATGCCTGCCTGATGTGAAGGTAGCGGACCTCACGCGCCACCTAGATAAGGTCTTAGATAGTGCTGGGGAGGAGTCTGCTGTCTTGGTACATGTCGGTACCAATGACATAGGAAAATGTGGTAGGGAGGTTTTGGAGGCTAAATTTAGGCTTTTAGGTAGGAAGTTGAAATCCAGAACTTCCAGGGTAGCGTTCTCCGAAATGCTTCCCGTTCCACGCGCAGGACCCAAAAGGCAGGCAGAGCTCCGGAGTCTCAATGCGTGGATGAGACAATGGTGCAGAGATGAGGGTTTTGGATTTGTTAGGAACTGGGGAACATTCTGGGGAAAGGAGGACTCTTCTGAAGGGATGGGCTTCACCTTAACCGGGATGGAACCAGGCTCCTGGCATGAACCTTTAAAAAGGAGATAGAGCAGCTTTTAAACTAGATAATAGGGGAAAGCCGACAGTCACCCAAGAGCGGATGATTTGGAAGAATGCATCCTTGAAGGATACTACCAAAAGCAGGGAGTTTCCAAAAAAGAGCAAAGTAGCCCAAATGCCCTCGAGTATGGAGCAGACAGAGCTTAAAGATCCCAAATTACCCATGTCCACCAATAGCCAAATTAATATGAATAAAATAGTCTCTAAAATGCTTGTATGCAAATGCTAGAAGTCTAAAAAATAAGATGGGAGAGTTAGAATATATCGCACTAAATGAGACGTTAGATATGATTGGAATATCAGAGACATGGTGGAAGGAGGACAACCAGTGGGACACTGTGATACCTGGGTACAAACTATATTGTAATGATAGAGCTGATCAAATTGGTGGAGTGGTTGTGCTCCATGTTAGAGAGGGCATTGAGTCAGAAAGGATTAAAGTTTTGCAGGAAACAAAATTTGCTGTAGAATCTCTATGGATTGAAATTCCATGTAAAAAGGGGAAGGCGATGGCAGTGGGGGTGTACTATCGACCGCCTGGCCAGAATGAACAAATGGATGATGAAATGCTCAAAGGAATCAAGAAAGCTAACAAGTGTTACAGCGCAGTAATAATAATGGGTGATTTCATTTACCCCGATATTGACTGGGTCAGTGTCACGGCAGGACATGCTAGGGAGATAAAGTTCCTCGATGAAATAAATGACTGCTTCTTGGAGCTACTGGTTCATGAACCGACCAGAGGAAAAGCCATATTAGACCTAGCCCTTAGTGGAACACCAGAGCTAGTGCAAGAGATAAGGGTGTTGGGCCACTTGGAAATAGTGATCATAGCATGATCTCCTTTGATTTAATTAGTGGAGGAGGAATAGTAAGGAAATCCACAGTACTACCTTTTAACTTTCGAAAGGGAGACTATGATAAAATGAGGAAAATAGTAAAGAAAAAACTAAAAGGAGCAGTTGCAAAGGTTAAAGATTTATATCAAGCTTGGGTGTTGAAAAATACTATCTTGGAAGCCCAGACCAGCTGTATTCCACGCTTTAAGAAAAGTGGAAGGAAGTCCAAAAAATTGCCAGCATGGTTTAAAGGTGAGGTCAGAGAGGCTGTTGTTGCCAAAAAAGCATCTTTCAGGAAATGGAAAAAAGAGCCAAACGACGAAACCTGGATACAGCACAAGCACTGACAAGTCAAATGCATGGCATTGATAAGGCAGGCAAAGGGAAAATTTGAGAAGAAGCTTTCTGCGGAAGCAAAAACGAGAAATAAAGACTTTTTCAAGTGCATTCGTAGACAAACAATCCTGTGAAAGAGTCATTTGGTCCATTAGATGATAGAGGGGTTAAAGGGGGCACTAAGAGGCGACAAGGCGATAGCGGAGAGACTGAATGAATTCTTTGCTTTGGTCTTTACTGAGGAAGATGTAGGTTACCCATGACCAATGTTCCCTCTATTTTCTGTAGGCTGTGTGCGCATAAAATATCAGCTACCCGTCAGAATACAGTATGACACCACATTGATTGCACTAGAAAATATTGTAGAACTTGTGAGAACCGTAAATACACAACAACCTTTAAATTTTAAGACATCCTTTTTGTTTTCTATCAGAATCAGAACCATATTATTTGTGCGCTTTGATTTTAATTATGTGTGCTCGCTCGTCGAGGTGTGTGCGCTTGCCACACCACAGCTTAGAGGAACAGTGCCCATGACTGAAGTGGTATTTAAAGGTGCAGAAGACTTGAAAGAATATCGATACTCGGAAGATTACCACTATTAGATAAACTGAAGAGTACCCATCACCTGGGCCAGATGTATACATTCAAGGTGTTAAAAGAACTGAACATATGAGATTGCAGACCTGCCATTAGTAACTATCATTAAAATTATCTCTAATACCTGAAGACTGGAGGATTCGCCAATGTAACACCAATTTTTAAAAGGGCTCCAGGGTGATCCGGGAAACTACAGACCGTTGAGCTTCACGTCAGTACCGGGAAAAATAGTAGAAAATCATCATACAGAATAAAATTACTCAGCATGTAGATAGTTCATGGCCTAATGGGAGACAACCAACATGGCTTTAAGACAAGGAAGATCTTGTCTTACTAATCTGATTTGTGTTTTTTTGAAGGAGGGGCATGGGTGTGATAAACAGGTGGACAAAGGTGAGTCGGTTGATATCGTGTATCTGGACTTTCAGAAGGCCTTTGACAAGGTCCCTCATCAGAGACTTTTTGCAAACTAAAGAGTCGTGGATAGGGAGGCAGTGTAGAGCTGTATTGTGGATCAGGAACTGGTTAAAAATAGAAAGCAGTGTGCTAGGAGGCGAAATGCCAATTTTCCGCAATGAGAGCATAGTGAATAGTGGTGTATCACCCCATGGGATCTGTGCTGGATCCGCTGCTTTGTTGACATAATTGGCCATAAATGACCTGGGAAAGTGAATACCAGTGATTTTTATCATATTTGCATAGTGGACACACAAAGGCTATTTAAACTATTGCAAACTAGATCTTGATAATTGGAAGAACTGGGCATCAAAAATGGCAGAATGAAATGAATGTGGTTGACCAAGTGCAAGATGTTATGCACACTAGGAAGAACAACCCAAACTATGGTTACACTACATGCACGTTCCCGCATTTAGAACCACCACCCATGAAAAAGATTTAAGCGTCATTGGTGGATAACATGTTAAAACCCTCGCCAAGAGAGCCAATAGAATTCTAGGTATCATAGAGGAAAGGAATGGAAAATAAAACAAAAGATATTATAATGCCTGTATCAATCGTTCCATGGTGAGACCGCACCTTTGAATATATGTGCATGCAGGCATTCTGGTTGCCGGTCATCTTAAAAGTATATAGAGTTTATTAGAAAAGGTTCACGAGAAGAGCCACCAAAATGGTAAAGGGTATGACAGGATACTCCTATTAAGAAAGGCTAAAAAGGTTAGGGCTCTTTAACCTGGAAGAGAGACTGCTGAGGGAAGATATGTTAAGAGAAGTCTATAAATTTAATGAACAGAGTTGGAACGGGTAAACTTAGATCGATGGTTTTCGTTATCAGAATATAGAAAGACTAGGGGGCATGAAATGAAAGACTACAGGGTTAAACTATTTAAGATGCTAATAAAAAGAAAATATTTTTCACATTTTCACTCAAACGTGTAAATCAAACTCTGGCGGGAATTGTGTTATACCGTAGAGGTCGATGTGATAAAAGGCATTTTAGTGTTTGCTTGGTCTAAAAAAGGTTTGGACAAGTTCCTGGAGAAAGGTCCCTAAAGCATATTTAAGTAAGGGACCCCGGTATATCAATTCTTTGACCCAGTGTTACAAGCTGTGTGTGAACCTTGTGGTCTTTTGGGGAAACTTCTAGGTTACGTAGAACCTAATGGGCCACTTTTGGAAACAGGATTACTGGGCTTGATGGACCTTGAGTCAGACCCAGTATGGCATATCTTATGTTCTTAGAAATCTTACTGACTGGCCTGGATTTAACAATGAAAGTGGTTGTATTTTCAGGATGCAGATAAACATTCATAGTACTCCCTCTATCTAAGATTGGGTATACAGGTTCCTTTATTTAACAGAATTCTAATATACCGCGTTTTCTCTTACTAGTCAAAGCTGTTGTAACTTTGAACTTAGAATTTTTTACAAGGAAACAGAATTTGTAACAAACTTTAGTGCAGGGATTGAGGAGGGGGAGATGTCCATGACACCTCGCAGGGCCTCCTCGTTTTCCTTCCCCCAGGACCATTACAGCTACTCTAGTACTTAACTTTGACTCCGAAACCTCCTCATACCATAATTGGGAAATAAAATGAGTTCAATCACATAGAATGCAGGCATCTAAACCATGGGACAGGTTCCCCTCTTAGAGTGGTAGTTACTAAGCTTCAAAAAATATCTGCAATTTTACTGCAGCGTTAATTTACAATTTGGAGTCATTAACCTGTTACTACAGATTAGTAACTCCTGTTGAAATATAAATGTGCTTTGCTGCAGCCAGGAACATTGACGTGCTTCCTAACATCATAATGCGAGATAGCGCGGCACACTGGTGTGTTGTTTGGGCCTGTTAATCTATTAAAGGGGCCAAAGTTAATGATAATTCTGTTGCACTTACGCGTCACTGGATGCCCTCTCAGCAAACCCAACCCCGATCAGTAGCCCCCCACCTAAGACAAAGACCTCCCAAACCTCCAAAACAGATGTCTCTGGGCACCTCCTCCACCCATAGAAGAGACCTTCCAGCTCTAGGGAGCTCACACTCCCCCACACACAGAGGGGCGGAAGGCCCCCCTGGAAAAGACCCCTGAGACACTTCCCGGACCTTTCAGAGTTATCTCTCATTTCCTTAGTAGTGGGGAGTGGGAACAATTCTGCCATTCCTCTTCCCCTGAGAGTCAGCTGCTGGCATGAAAAATGCATGCCCTCTTACCACTAACTGTAGTCTCACGGTAGTACCCTACACTAGGAGTCATTTTGCCAATAAAGGCATCTATTTCAGGGTGGGGTCTAGAAGGCAGTCCAAGGAGCTTTTGATCAGAGGATGAGCATGGGACATCGCATTACCTCAAGGCCCTTTAAGATGGCTTGTTCCGGAAGCACTGGGTTTGTATGTTAGCAGCTTCAATGTCTTCAGGGAGTAAAAATAGTGTCTAGCGTTATTTTTCCACAAATAAACCTCACAAAGTTAAAAGCAACCTGCATATTTTGATTTGCATAATAATGAGGTGCTTTGCATGCTTTGCATTTCATTATTATTTAACTCACACTAAGGAAATAATGTGTGTTACAATAAATGATGCATGATTCTGTCATTTTTTTAGCCACACCTTAGTAACTCCTTCTTTAAGAAGGGACAGAGTGAGAGAGTTGATTTTTACAACTGCATCTGTTAATTCAAATGGAACCGGATCAAGTTCAATTGCATACATTTGCACCACAAGCAGAATGGCAATCAGATGTCACTGATTTACAAAGCACATTTTAAAAACTGCTCATACGTTCATTATATTAATAGCAAGTTTTCACAGTAAAATACACAGTGTAAAACTTGATGTTCAGCACTTTTTTTTTAATGAAAGAAAGCAAATTATTCCTTCTACCAGCTGCACAGGTAAATTTTTACAAAAGAATAAATCCTCTTGCAGATTGCTTAATTAGGTGTATGTACCTTCATCTCCTTCGCTCATCACCTACATAATTAATATTTTTAAAATAGTGCATAGTGGCATTCGCATGTAACTGTTAGGAAACATAGAAACATAGAAATATGACAAACAGAAAAAGACCACATGGCCTATCTAGTCTTTCCTTACGCATAACAAAACTACAGACAGTCCCCTTTTAACCTTTAGAAGAACCTCTGTGGTTTGTCCTCATGCTTTATTTGAATTCAGTTACTGTCCTCAATCTCTACCCCACCCAGTCCGCTGGTAAGACTATTCCACGGATCCACTAAATCCTTTCCGGTAAGAAATATTTCCGCATATCACAACTCCTGAATCTATCCTCCCTTTCACCCATCATCCCATGTCCCCCTCGTAGCATAAACTTCTCTTTCAATTGAAAGCGCCTCTCTCTCCTGAACATTGTATGCCACTGAGGTATTTGAACATCTCAACCATCATATCACCGTCTATCCCGCCTTTCCTCTAATGTGTACAAATTAAGATCCTTCAGTCTTGTCCTCATATGCTTTATAATGACGACCACTAATCATTTTAGTAGCCACCCTCTGCACTGACTCCATCCTGTTCACATCCTTTTGAAGGTGCGGTCTCCAGAATTTGCACACTATACTCCAAATGAGGTCGCACCAAAGACGTATACAGAGGGCATTATCACCTCCCCTTTTATTCTGCTACAGAACACATTCACAAACCTCTCCTCAACACTAACAATGCCACCCAAGCAAAATCCTTCCTAGCTTTTGCCATCGACTTGGTTCTACCTTTTTAGCTACTTTAAAGATCATCAGATACAACCACACCTAGGTCCCCGCTCTTCTTTAGTGGACAAAGTACTTCACCCCTTATACTATATTTGCTCCTTTTGATTGCTGCAGCCCAAATGCATGTACCTTACATTTTTTAACAAAATTAAGTCCCAGCTGCCAAATTCTAGACCATTCTTCAAGCTTAGGCGAGATCCCTTCCTCATGTTAATCTTACCCCTTCCTGGGTGTTCTACTCTATTGCAGAATTTTTGGTATCATCCCCGCAAGAGGCAAACCTTACCTGAAAGCCTTCCGCTATATCAACTGAACAAAGATGTTTAAAAAGATCGACCAAGGACAGATCCCTGGGGCATACCACTGATAACATCCTTCTCCTCAGAGTTGAGCTCCATTTTACTTGGAACTCTTTGTCTGCCTCCCACCCCAACCACTTTCTAACCCAAGCAGTAACTTAAGGGTCCATCCCTAGGGTGCTCAGTTTGTTTATAATCGCCTGTGAGGAACATGTCAAAGGCTTTACTGAAATCTAATCATCACCACATCTAGGGCTCTCCCTCGGTCCACACTCCCCTGTCACCCAGTCAAAGAAATCACTCAGATTTGTCCTGACAAGACCTGCCTCTGGTGAATCCCTGCTTGCCTCGATCCTGTAATCCGCTGGACTCCAGAAACCTCGTACTATTTTCTCTTTCAGCAGCGTTTCCAATAATTTACCTCACCACCGAAGTTAAACTAACCGTCCTGTAGTAGTTTTTCAACCACATCCTTACTTCCGCTTTTGTGTAAGGCAAGGCACCACAAGAGCCTCTCTCCATCCGTTGGCACCACCTTTCCGACTCCAACGAGGCATTGAAAAGGTGCAGTCCGTGGAGCTGCTAGAACTTCCACGAAGTTCCCTCAGTATTCTCGGGTTGTAATCCCCATCCGGTCCCCATCACTTTGTCTACTTTAAACTGAGAATAGTTTTCTCACGAACTAGTCTTTTGAAATTGTTCCAAGATGTTCCTTTGCTTCTGTTTCTATTTGTGGGTGTTTTCTGAGTCCTGCTCCTGGTTCTTCCTGTGAACACAGATACAAAACTATTTGTTAAGCAATTTCCTCTTTATCCTTATCAGCTCTCTACATAATTCCTTCCTCTGCAACCACTTTGGAGTCGATGACAATACCACTCTTGCCCTTCCTCTTCTCACTAATATATCTGAAAAATGTCTTATCCCCCCATTTTATTGGTCATGGCTATTTCCTCCTCGTTTTGAATCTTTGCCCTCTTGACTACTTTGCTAGCTTATCTAAGTTTATCCAAATACAGATGCCTGGCTTCCTCTCTCCTGTGATCTCCTTGTATTTCATGACAGGCCTCCCTCTTGTTTTTGTTCTTCACTTTTTTTCAGCTACTTTTCCTGTGTTGAAAACCATAGCGGTCCTCCTTGTCCTTTTACCTTTATTTACCATTTTAACCACAAAAGTTGGGTTGCCCGTAAAATATCCCCTTTCATGTTTTTCCCACTGTTTTTCTACATCCCTCAGCTGTTCCCATCCAACGTAACGACTCCCTGAGGTATTGGCCCCATCTTCGCAAAGTTAGTCTTCCTAAAGTCTAAGATCCGTTGCCTTTGAATGGGCTCACAGCCCTAGTCCTAATACTGAAACCACACCATCTTGTGATCATTGGCTGCAAAATGATCTCCCACTACCACCTCCTAAACACTTTCACCGTTTCATTGTAAGCACCAAGTCCAGTATGCCCCTTCACGTGTGGGATCTGTTTTACCAATTGCCTGAATAGTTCTCCCTTTTGGAGAATCCTAAGCTATGTATCCCCAAGCCTCGCCAGAAAATTACCTTGGAAGGTTAACTTATCATGAGAGTCTTCGGAGATCTTTTACTAAAGGATTCTAGCTGACAGTGCTTAT